>ML778444.1:602333-713196 GCA_009831015.1 Picea engelmannii
AGGACCAAACTAAGTGAGTAGCTTCGACTTGTCGACTTTTGGACATATAAGGATACATGGCAAGATGTTAGAGTAGGGATATGGCCAATGATATTGTATGGATGGGTATATCTTGGGCTCATTTCTTCTAGAGGAGGATCCATAACGATGGATGAGAGTAGGGTTATTGGCGAGACATTGAGTATGATCCCTTCCTATCAACAAAGGGGATGATTGTTGGCATTGCATGCGGTTATTGAGATCCTAGGTTTGATTTATCTATGACCAACAAAACCCACCAAACATCGGCCCTTTCAACATCACCTTCTTGCGTAGATGAAGTCTTAGCCGAGGTATCTATTGGGACCGCGAGAACCAGGCTTCTACAGTAGTAAGGTAATGGGAGGAAATCAGTCAGTTCATTATTCCTTATTAATTATGTGCATGTAACCTTTTCCTTATTCAGTATTAAATTACTTAGTGAATCGGATTCATATTATTAGTATATTCTAGATTCCTACATAAACTCATTATTTTTCCAGTTATGAATAGTGCACCATGATTAAATATAAGATAAATATAATCTACTGTGCAACCCTGAAAAAATCATAAAAATCACATAAAATATATACGACACAATATTTAACGTGGTTCACCCAACTCTAGGCTATGTCCACAACAAATAGTTTTTTTATTATTCTTTCTTTAAATGCTTCAGGCTTGTGCACTGCACTTATAAAGATGTATCATGTTCCTCTTTTTCTTCTACTAGCCTATCCACTCTACAGTGCAAGCCTCTCCCTCTCTTCATCATCCCTTACATTCATACAAAGACTCCTCTCTCTTATAGACTAAATCCAGACAATAACAGGAACTAAACATACCTCAATAGAACATAACATGATAGAACCCTCCAGGTCGAGTGAACCCCTATTCTCCCAACCCATTACATATTTATACCTCTAGTCTAGGGCTTAAAACCCTACTTGGTTCATCCCAAAAACCCATTACATTGCATGGCTAATTTAGTTAACTAGTTGTTCGACTGCTTTCTTCTAATTTTATGTATGCATGCTTCTTTTGCGCGTCCTTCCATATTTAGAATGTTGAGTTGTCATCCTTCCTTTTCATCTTCTTTATTATCCTTCTTTTATTCTTCTTTATTCTTCTCTTTTCTTTATTATTTGTTTTATTATGCTTATTTCTCGTTGTCCTTCTCGACGCATCTCAGCTACGCACTTCCTCATCTTTGTTCTTCTCCTCTTCACACCTCTTTTGTGCACTTCTTCTATACTTAGGATTTTTCTCAAAACTATATCCCAAAATTGCCTATCCAATAGGCCCCCAACACTCACCTATGGCTCGTCCCGAGCCACTCAGGCCTATTTCCTAGTCTTCCATGTCGTAACAAAATTTTGGGAGGTTACCTTTACTACCTGAACTTCTTTGATTATCTTTGTCCTTTTTTTTGTGATCTCCTCAGCCCCCTATGCAATCAAACCTATGATTTTTACCTTTGCTTCATATGCTATTTGTTTGAACTTTCCCTGCATAGTGGCCAACTCCCCTATTATCCTCACTACTTATTTTTTCTCTAGTCCTAATCGTTATTGATGGATATTTTGTTGATCCCTCATCTTCTCCACTTATACATATGACTTCCTCTAAGCCAAAATGGTTTTCATCTATTCCATTGGTGGTAGTGTAGCAAACCTTTCTGACACTTGTTGTGCCTATTATTTTGCTTCTCTTAGCTTGGCCTCTATGGCCTTCATCTCATGGTCTTCTACTAGATCTATCCAACCTTGCACGTTGTCCCCAAAGAGTTTTGTGAATTCTCCTTCTATCCTATTAATATTGGGAATTTTTTTTGTCACCATTCTTTCTCTACCTTCATGGACTTCTCGTGGCATTCCTGGAAAGTTCCATAATTATAAGTCATAAATCTTCTCTTTGAATCCCTTAATGACTTCACCAATATTTAACACTTGTTCCCCCATAGTAGCTTCAACTACTATGGGGACTTCTGGAATTTACTTGTATATTTTTTGGATAGTTGCTTGGGTTTCCTACACTGTGGCTTCAACTTCGTCCTTCTCCTTAAGGTATTTTTTGACCCTTTCCTATTCTTATGTTTTATCCTTCAGTACCTCCTTGATCTGACCTTCAACCTCCTTATTTTTTACAGCACAATCATATAGTTGTTGCAACTGAACCCGTTCATCCATTATTCTCATGAGATCTTTATGTGCTTGTTCTCCTCTATTCTAAATTTCTTGCAATAGGCCTTCTTGCAAATTTTGTAGTCTTTGCATGAGAAACCTTGATACAACCAGGTTCATATGTCCTAGTGTATTTACCTGTTTCTCCAAATTGATCCTCATAAGTTTCAATGCATCTGTTTCAATTTGTAGTATCATATTCCTAGCTTCTAACTGGGTCGGGATTGGCTGCGCACTTTCTGCTTCCTTTCCTGGAATTGTGGATTGTCCCTCCTCATCCCTGTGCTCTTTGGTGATGCTCGTTGTTTCCAACATCTATTGGAGTACTACTAGTTGATCCTAAACTTTATTTTGTTGCTCATCTTTCTTCCTTGTTGCTTCCTCCAATATTTCTTTTGTGGCATCCCGTACTTGGTAGCCAATTATTCCATTACATCACTAGTTAATGTATAGATTGGGGTCTCACTGTGCACCTTAGTTTTATTGTGTTCCCCTCCTGCTTTTTCTTTCCCCTTATCCTTCCTTTTTATTCCTATCTTGGGGATTGTCTATGGCCCAAGAATATCACCTACACCATTAATTTGATCCTTTCCTTTCTCGTTACCTTGTTTTTCATCACTTTTATCTTGTTCTTCTTCCACATTTGATTGTCCTGTCTTCTCTGATGGGCTCTTCCAAACTTCTTCCCAGTCATTCACTATCAATCTCATGTCCTGTATTCTCAACCTATAACTAGTTGGAAACCATTGGCGCACTGGATTCTTATTCTCTTTCACATACATGTGGTGCATGCCGGCTCTAAACCACATGATATCCTTATATGTTGCGACCATATCTGATAATATGCACTACGTGTGTGAAACAAAATGCATGATATTTTCCAAGTATACAAAAAATGTGTCATTAGTGTTATTTTGTCTTCTCTTAACTGTTGCATGACATAAATTGGCATACCTCGCATCCAAATTGCCACTACCTGTTGTTCGCATGTGCTGGTAATACCCCGGTTCTTGCCACCTGACTAGGGAAATCAATATTAACAACCATGCGTAATTTAATTCCATTCTCTTTTCCTAGGCCTCAATGAAGTCCTATAGAAATTGGCTCACCAAGAAGGTGGCTAAGTTCATTTGAACCCCTTCCACACATTTCTCTGCGACTACAATGACTGCAGCTAGAACCTCATCTTTGTGAAATTTGCGTAGCATCTTGTAGGCCAATACCTCCTTTGAAAACCTCACATTTTTATCGTTGATTTTATTCACATCCATCCCCTGCTTTCCTCTGTGTGTCTAGAATTTTTCTTTCATCAACTCAGAGAGGGCTCACTCTCCCGCGTTGTTGAACAACAGGTTTGGATCCTCACCATCTTTTTTCAATCCTGTAATATGCACAATAAAAACATTATTTATTGATACTGGGGGATCAAGCCAGTGTTTCCCCCCATGAACACATCTTAGCAACACCTTCATGCATGCATTAATTTTTGTACTTCACCTGAAATGTGTGATCTCTAACAAGTTAAATATACCTACCTTCTCCAAGTTGGATGCCCACTCTTGTAGCTCTAGCGGGATTTATCTTGTCCATGATACACTCCTAGTGTGAAAATATTATTCCCTGGTTAACTCCAGGAATTTATGTGCATCAATGATGTCATGGTCCATAAATTTTAAGCCTGCAATATTCTCGAGCATTTCTCCTCCACTACTTACACCAGGCAGAATTGTGCTATCAACAGTGGGTACATTCCATTGGATGGTACTTGTATCGGTGGCACATCATCCATCCTTAGTGGTAGGTATTCTTTGTGGAAACTTTCATGTGACGTTGAAGCTGAAGATACAACTAATTCCATTACCTCCGATGTTTTTTGTGTTCATCTTGCTTGTTTTCACGCTACAACAAATGATCCTCCAACTTTGGGCGGTGTCATTCAACTTCTGTGAGAGATTCTTGGACTATGTTTGCATCTCTTCACGGGTAGTTGTAGCTTTAATCTGGTATATTGACTCTAGTACTCTCAAATTTTCTCTGGTTCGCTCCATCTTCTCCCGCTTGCATGAAAAAATGAGTTAGACTTAATCACTTCTTGATTTTTTTGTGCATTCGTGCAAATTGTACCTCTCATATTGCCTTAACTACCTTATCAAATCCACCACTGTGGTTGATGATTTTTTAAATAAATTCCCCTTTACTACCATATTCATCATGTGATTTTTCCCTCATACTGCCAATATGTCATGATTTTTAGTGGCTTTTACCATTTAATATTATACGATGCTTTTATGACTTGTCACTCCCACTTTGTAGCCACCATTCCCATTCCTTAATAATTTAAGGGTCTTTTCATCACCAAACTCCACAATGGTTCTTGTTGTTTCATCTGTGTTCTTCACAGTGTATCTCTTCTATGTTTTGTCTTCAAAATTGGTACAGTTCCATTATGATGTGTGATATCCATTCCTTCTGTGCAATTTTGGATGCCTTTGTACTCAAACACTCTTTTTATTTTTATTATATATACCTTTTATTTGATTTTCTTCCTTTTTCTAATTTTATTTGTTTTTCCTTGTTTTTCTTGCTACTATGGTACAAATACTATAATACATGTGTTCTGGCGTAGCCCCAATTAATACGCACACTGTCGGTCATATCTATAGAGTTTAGGTTGGATTCCATTCACCATTCCTCCAACAACTTCTCCATTCAAGGTTTCCAGTTTTACAACACCTATCTTTGTAACATGCTAAATCACATAGGGCCATCACTAATTCATTCTAAACTTTCTTGGATGTTTCATGAACTTGTTTTCATAAAGTAATACCAAATCTCGCACTTGATTTTTTTTTTGTTTAATGTGTAGATCATGCCAAGCCTTCTCTCTTGCTTTCTACACTTGCTGATGAAAACCTATGACAAACATGTCTTCTTCAAGATGTACCAACTATGATAACCTCTCCTTGTTATGAGGGAAATCTCTCTATGGCTAGGGTAAACCACAACAGGCGGAAATGACTGCAGAAATCAACTCTATTCTCAAGTATGCTATGTAAACAAATATGTTAGCTAGACAAGATAAAATTCCTACCTCGTCCAAACATTCGATGAAGTCCAGTGTTGAGCACTTGACCCAAAGCAATATACCTGCAACTAGTCCTCAAAAACCAAGAAAGCAAGCATATGGTGATAATAAATGATGTTAGCACATTCAATAGCATAATCCATTAATAAACATGACAAATATTCCCATAGATTAATAATTCAATTATTTGCAAGATATCAATTGGACAAAAAAATAGTATTTCTATTAATATATGATCAACAAAAATGAAAATGTTACAAACTTCTGTGTCGACACGGTTCGGAACCAAGAAACTAAGTTCCTTCCAGCTGAGACTCCACCACCTCAATCCTCCACCAAAGGCAAGCTCATAGAAGAGAGATAATGAAGTTATCAATCAAATAAGGGAAGAGCTTGGGGGCTGAACACTATGTTCAGACTTAAAGGACAAAGGGATGCAGACTCAGTATGAATTAAATAATTTTTCCAGAGTAAGTTTTCTCTCAAAGTTGAATTATTTCTCCTTTTTCCATAGCTCAGAATTGGCCTATTTATAACCTTCAAATGAAGTTGGAGGGTCGAGTCGGAACATTTCCATTATATGGAAGGCCAAGGATCATAGATCTCCTTTTGTGACATGGAAAAAAACACCGATTTTTCTTTTTGGGCACAAATATTGATGTACACGGGTTGTAGTGGTGCAGCCTGCATATACGCATGATGTATAGTAGGAAAGGTGTGTACATGTGGACAAATATGTATTTTTAGCTTTGGGATTTACAAACAGGGATGAAAAGTCTGCATACGGAGATGGAAAAAGGCCTTATGTGCTAGATTGCATAGGGTGAGGCAAATATTTCTATAATAGATGCCCCCTAATGTGTAAGGTCAGAGGAGTATCTACGATGGTTGAAATACATTATAAAAAACTGAGAAGTGGAGTGATGGGGAACCAACTAGAAGAACTAGTTGCTCATTACATTCTGCACTGACTTTGCATACATGGATGCCAACATAATTACACTACAGATCCATGTGAAAATATACCAAACAACTATCTATGGCCATGAATAGGCAAATACAAATGCAGTTACATGTAAAAAGTTGTCACAGTCATGAACAAGGCCCAGTAGAGCCAGTCTCAAAAACAATCTGAAGATATCTGTATAGAATGGAGTACAAAATGATCTCCCATGATCATTGAAGTCATATAGGTACTAGTCCAATGAAAAGGAAGCAACAACTCAGGAAAGCTGCAGACAAATACTGATGTCTTCAAGTCTTCTACACAATATGCCAAGGGTGAAAGTCTACATCACGTGAATAAAGGAGTTGAGGTCAAACATAATGAGACATCATTTGATTCTCAATCATTGAGGTATATTGTTAACCTACTGATAATGAAAGTAGCTATCAAGGCACCGAGTACATTCTTACAAGTGTGAATAAAGGAGTTGGTGTCAAACACCTAAATAATCCATTGATCAAGAGACATTGATGTATTCCCAATTGTCGATGGCGAGAGAACCTGCCACTAATGACTGCAAGCCTCAAGGTACTCATAAGAATTTAGGTCTCGTTTCCAGAATAGATGAGCTGAAGTCGATGGAAGGAGACCCGCTGAAAGGAGAGAATTAAGGAATCTCTCATTATTCAGTACGAGGTACAAAGCAGGAGCTTCATGATTTGGAGGAAATTGGATGAAGAACATTTTCACAAACCAACAACCCTGTGTGTATTTTGTGTGTACCAAATGCAAGAGGTAAATGAAAAAGACCCTGTGAATAGAAGCCAATGAGGAAAAATACTGACAAAGGTGAGGAAACCACCAATAAGGCTAATGGAATCCAAGACACTGCATGAATCTGAATGTGTGAATATATGTCTTTCCATCGAACACAAGGGAAACCACCCAGTCAACGACCAATGATCAAATGTCATCTGTTGGGTTCAAGGTTGCATACCAATGATGAAAGTAGGGCCAGGGTGCATGATAGGACTACAATATCATGTGATTCTGAGACAAACTGAGGGTATGACCGACATGAAAAGTCAAGAGTTCTGAGAAATGGCAGACACAGGTTGATAGACTTCCTTTGAACAAGAGCATGAGACATATGGAAGAATTCGACAACATATACTCAATGATGAAACCATGAGATGCAGGAGGAATCAATGAAATTATCTATAGGGACTAGAAGAGTAACCATTCGGTAGAGAAGACTCTTTGTAATGAGTTCATCTTCCTAATGCCATGGTAAACCCAAAATTATGATGACCAATGGAATCAATAACTTTGTGCTATGCTCAAAGGTGACATGATTGCTGCCAATATAAGATAATACTCCCTTCCCGCCCATCTTTTTTTGTTTTTTCACAGACAAATGAATGTTATGATACAGAGGAGGAAATGAGTGTTGCAAATAAGAAAAACTAGTTCCAGCAGTGGAACATACCTATGCTCAATGCAAGGAGATGCATGCGGGAGATGGAAACTCAGGGGAATGTTCCCTCCTGGGTATAGGGTGTCAAATTGCGAAGCATATAAATGAGGATCTGCTTGGTTGAGGATGCAAAAACTGTTGAGGAAAATGGTTTATAACACAAAGAGAGAATCGACTATAGGCTCAACACTACAATCAAGGGAATGAGATGCAATCACAACTTAACGCCAAAAAATGTCATTTTTCATGACATTTAGTCTACTTGGTGTGAAAAACAGATAAACTTGTGACAAATAGACGTCCTTTCAAATCCAATTACGAGGGTGAAAAAGACAAGTTCACTTGGCAATATTTTTGAATTTTGAAGATGAGTTAGAAAATATCTTAACTAAGACTCATGACCTTTCAAGTCCAATTTAACGAATGTGAAAGGGACAAATCACTCGAAAATCTTTTCATTTTTTAGACGAGTCGGGAAATAGCTTAAATCAGACTCGTTTGGGAGATTCTAGGAAGCAAGTCATGGGGGAGGCCAACGCTCCCTTGCTGGACTTCTGTGGAAATTCATTATCTTATGAATAGCTGACACAAACTTGGAAAAACCCAAAGCTCTCCAAGTCGAGGAGGATAAACCATTGGTGGAGGATATCGTCTCTGTGATATATCAGATAATGTCTCTTATAGGAAAAGACATAGGAGGGGGCATTGGATACCCCACAAGACCATCCCAATCAAATGGAATCTCCTCAATACTTGGAGGGAGAGAACTCAGAGAGAGTAAAACTCTCTCTTGTTCAGAAGGTGCAGGATCAGGAATGCTAAAAATATGGTTGGAGGACACATCACACTCCACAAGGATAGTTGGATTGACCATAGATTGCACTGGTGTGACCACTTCTTCAATTATAGGTTGAAGAGGATGCATGATAACGGGAACAAGAGACACACCACCCTAAAAAATGGGGGTGTTGTCAGGATAGAATTGCATTGGTATGACTACTATGTCAATCACAAGAGAAACTGGGTGTGGGGAAACCACAAATGCCTCAGAATCCGATGGGCCCTTAGGTGAGCCCCACGCTTCTGATATCCTAGCAGTAGCAGGACACAAACAAGTAAGGTGATTTCCTTCGCAAGTCCTAGAAAGGAATTTAGGCTTATGTCTGAGACGTATAGGCTTCTCGATGCCCCACCCTCATTCACAATGGCTGGTGACATGCTCTTAGCATGACCGGAAAAGGCTAGAGAGTCATCTCCTACATGATGTACATAGGTTGGAGATGTGACATCGATACGATTCGAGGTAACTAGAGTGATGCTCCTAGCATAACTAGAAGCGGATGAGTGCAGGTTTTCAACATGACTAAGAGAGGTTGACGACCCATCTCCAACATGACTTTCAT
Organism: Picea engelmannii; assembly: GCA_009831015.1. Lineage (NCBI taxonomy): Eukaryota > Viridiplantae > Streptophyta > Pinopsida > Pinales > Pinaceae > Picea > Picea engelmannii. Next base: position 611,446 of record ML778444.1, read on the forward strand.
AGGTTGGTGATGGAGCTCCGGTATGACTGGCAGTGACTGGACTAGTGGAGGATTACGACATTTGATACCAAGGTCCAGGGAAAGATTGGATTTGAAGAATTGTAGGCCAGGAAGGGTCCTAGTTTACCCCTTGTCCTTGTCTAGAAAGGTAGTATCCTTCTCCTAAATGATCCAAATAGGTTTTTACGGGCATCATCACTGAAGTCTATGAAGAGACAGAAGTATGATAAGGACTATTCAAGTGAGGATATATGTTTCCCCCTTGTGAATGGGTTCCATGAAGAGGGTAGCCCAAACCATAAAATTGATTCTCCCCATAGGAAAGACCCGTGGATGTATGTGGACCCGCCATGGGAAAAATGTTCAAGAGAACTGACATGGCGGACGAAAGATACGTGGATGGGGTGTAATAAGTAGAATAAGCATCCATTTGAGTATGGGCTCCTGAAAGAGCATAGCTAGGACTGGATCCGTAAGAGGGGAGGTTCCAACCTCCCACCGTGAAATTTGGTTGAGGGGCATGACTCATATCAAACAGAGATGTAGGTCGCGGGGCCATGGTGCCCCCATATCCAATGCTAGGATTTATAGAAGTGGGTTGGGGAGAGAATGAAAAGGTTGAAGGCACATTCAACATATCAATAGGAAAATGACTAGAGACCCAAGGCATGGAACAAATGTCATAGTTATGCATACTAGTATGAAAAGAGGAAGGATTTGTCCCCATGAAATGTGTAAAAATCATGGGGTGCATAGCGGTAAATGAGGACACCAAAGGAACTCTACTATCCATGATAATGAAAACATAGTAAAATCTCCTAAGTTCAACTAGTAATCAAAGATCACACCAAAATTCAAATGGCCAATATGAACACAAAGGGGTAAAGTGGATGAAAGTGGCCACCCTCCCTAAAGAAGGTATGTCTCTCCCAAGAGGGGCCTGAGACTCCCTGCTAAATATCATAGGTAACATAATCAATTATAAGGTCCCTCATGGGCTTAACAACCAGTTGATCAAATATCCCTGAAAAGTTAATCCTCCATAAAGATTGTGTGTTGTCCGACCCTTATCTGACCTAGGGTACTTGCAAAATAACCCCTGTAAGTAACCTATGTGGCACCTAATTCAAGAAACTAAGAAACCAATATATAACCGATGTACAAGATAACAATCATAAGTCAGGTCCACCGTATAAGCAAGGTAGCAAAGCCTGAAACCTTGAAATCACCGCCTCTCATGGAGGTAAGGTGTAAGGTAGCTAGAGAGGTAGTGGGGGGGCCCAGAGGGCCCATAGTGATAATAGTGGAGACCATTCAATGTAAGGTGGACTAGATCCACTATATTATTAAATAAGGCCGACTATAGTAGTTAGATATAATAAATGGGTAATTAGATATAATGAATGTAAAAGGACTTCTTAGAAGGTTCTACTTCTAAAATATTCCTCCTCTAGAATGCTCTTAGGTGATGGTAGTGCTATATAATGGGGTTCAAGCAATGTAATAGGACATGAAGAGAATTATTGTATTGTGAGCTATAGATCAATAGGAGGAATCCCCCTCGAAGAGGCAAGTGAACAGGAGAGGATCCCTTCCATAATATGATCCATTGTACGGTGTTGCCCTACCTCAAGGGTTTGATAGTAATAAAGGAGATTTTGCATATTGTTCTTGTGTATCCGTTGTGGTGCTTTTGTATTCAGTGTTTGGTTCTTAACAAGTGGTATCAGAGCACTTTCCTTGGCAGACATTGTGGGCAAATCTTTTTTATTTTTGCAGGTTTTTTTTTTTCAGAGAAAAAAAAAAAAGGACCGCAACATTCCAGAAATTTTCGGCATATTTATGTGAAATATTTATAGAAACATGTTTTATATCTGATTTTCTCTCAAAAAAACACCCAAGTTGAAAAAAAAAATCGTCCAAAACAGAGTCGGGGAAGTCAAGATATTGAAGTTTTAAAATCTTCAAATTTTCAGGGTTTTTTCCGCAGACGACGGCGTGATTTTTTTATTTATGTAGCAGCTGGAGGCGTAATTTTCCCAAAAAAATTATAGATATGAGTTCCTCTCACAATTTCACCCAATTTCAAAAAAAAATCAGTCGGAACGGAGTCAAGGAAATGAAGTTATGAGCATTTTAAATTCAGCAGGTTTTCAGGGTTTTTCCGGAAAACGTCGCGATTTTCTGCAGCAAGTTATTGTTCTTTTTTTTGGGTTTTTTCGTGACAGCTGCGGGACCGAAGAGTTCATAGGGTATCATATGGATATTTACTCTCAAGCCCTCAAAGAAATTCTTGAAACATTCAAATCTCAATTGTATGACACAGTGAATGATAAATTGGATGCCTTTGTAGATGGCCTCACAAACGACCTCAATGATAGTTTTCATAGTATTCAAAATTCATTAGATAACATGCAAGAGAGATTTCTTATGGAGGAAATTAGGGATGAATATAATCAATAAATATATTCTTGGTATGATCTCGAGGCCGATTGCGATGATTGGTATATGGATAGTTGTCATTTATGGGATGACAACCACTTCCATATTTTATTTGATGACTCTACTCCACCTTTTGTAGAGAAAATCAATGTCCCACATCATGAGCTAGTTACCAATGTCCAGCCTACATATTTTACAATGGTATTGTTCCTTCCAGATTCATCTTTGATCCTCTCCCACTATGTGGATGAATATTCTTATTTGGATCCACATGATAGGTGTCAGTATTGGGAGCATCATTTTTAGTTGGTTATTGGGTGCCGATATCTTCCGTGTGGAGTTCACATGAGCACTTGGACATGGGACCCTGGTTTACAATGGAGGTTGGATTACTTCAGCATGGTGGCTTCCATTTCTCAATGGGACCCTGGTTCTCTAGTCTACTTCAACATTATGGTCCACACTTATCCATGGGACCCTGGTATATGGTTGTACATCAAGAGTTGATGACAATGCTTTCATATGGGGGATGGAATGTAAGGTAGCTAGAGAGGTAGTGGGGGGGCCCAGAGGGCCCATAGTGATAATAGTGGAGGCCATTCAATGTAAGGTGGACTAGATCCACTATATTATTAAATAAGGCCCACTATGGTAGTTAGATAAAATAAATGGGTAATTAGATATAATGAATGTAAGAGGACTTCTTAGAAGGTTCTACTTCTAGAAGATTCCTCCTCTAGAATGTTCTTAGGTGATGGTATCACTATACAATGGGGTTTAAGCAATGTAATAGGACATGAAGAGAATTATTGTATTGTGAGTTGTAGCTCAATAGGAGAAAGGCCCCTCGAAGAGGCAAGTGAACATGAGAGGATCCCTTCCATAATACGATCCATTGTACAGTGTTTCCCTACCTCAAGGGTTTGATAATAATAAAGGAGATTTTGCATATTGTTCTTGTATATCTATTGTGGTGCTTTTGTATTCAGTCTCTGATTATTAACATAAGGGAACTAACAAGATCCCCACATATGAATAGATCCCCAGAAATATCTTTGATGCTAAGAAGGTATCAAGAGGATATCCCTTCAACCAACCTGATACGACCTCATGATTAACTCCAGTGTGAGCAGAGCCTCCTGATATTACGAATTATACAATGGATTTCTCCACTCCCTTTGTCAGACATATATGTTGATTTAATTTCCTTGGAGAAGTTTACTTACAAAATCATATTCCAAGGCACTAAATCCTAAGCTAGTTTTTGCACCCTAAAAATTAAAATTGTGACTAATCAATTTTAAATTATAGCATTAATTTTAGTGGCCTCGATTACTCAAAAATATTTGGTAGTGAAACTCATGATGTTATGACTCAACAACACAAGTAAATATGAATATAATGCAAAGTCCTAACTTCAATTTTCAATGAATGATATGCTTCCAATAACAAGTGCAATTTTCAATTTCAACTCTGCAATTTTGAAGCAAAAATGTAGTATTTCTATACATTGCCCAAGATAATGACAAAGACTCAAAATATCAAAATGACAAACAATGAAAAATTCCTAATATTTTTGTATTTTCAATATAAGAAAAATGAAAATGCATGGACTGAATAACAACTTTATATATAAAACTCTACTGTGTATAGAAAGAGATAACCCAAGCATAATACCAAGGATAAAAACACCCAGACCAATGTACAAGGACAATCAAAATGAAAAGGTGATGAGAAAGACTCCGCCCAAAAATTCAACCCCAAACAGGTTTCCTGTCATCCCACAGGCACTTAACAGTCACTACATAGACCCAAGAAGACTCATCTAGCATCAAATCCCACCCAACAACCACCAAACCCAAAAAACAAGAAACAACGACTAATGTATGTGACTGTTCAAGGAAAAAGAGCATATGTACGTAGCTTGTAGAGGGACAACCCACATATATACATGACTGTCAAGCCAAAAATACATATATGTTTCAAAAACAAAGCCAAGCAAGGGAGAAGGATGAAAAAATCAGACCCAGAGTGAACAAAGGTTGTCAAGCAATGACACGACAAGAAACAAGATAGGAACGAGAGAAATCTAAGGAGAAAAACACTTCAAACAATAAGAAAGAATATTAAATCCCCAGTATGGTCGTCAATTCTGTTACGAGGAAAATCTCTCCATGGCTAGGGTAAACCACAACAGATGGAAATGAATACATAAATCAACTCTATTCTCAAGTATTTTATGTAAACAAATATGCTAGTAAGACATGATAAAATTCCTACCTCATCCAGACATTCGATGAAGTCCATCGTTGAGCACATGACCCAAAGCAATAAACCTGCAACTAGTCCTCAACAACCAAGAAAAGAAAGCATATGGTGATAATAAATGATGTTAGCACATTCAATAACATAATCCATTAATAAACATGACAAATACACCCATGGATTAATAATTCAAATATTTGCAAGGTATCAATTGGATAGAAAAAGAGTATTTCTATTATTATATAATCAACAGAAGTGAAAGTGTTATAGACTTTTGTGTCGACATGGTTCAGAACCGAGAAACTAAGTTCCTTCTAGCTGGGCCTACACCACTTCAATTCTCCACCAAAGGCAAGCTCATAGAAGAGAGATAATGAAGTTCTCAATCAAATAAGGGAAGCGTTTAGGGGCTGAACACTGTGTTCAGACTTAAAGGACAAAGGGATGCAAACTCAGTATGAATTAAATAATTTCTCCAGAGTAAGTTTTCTCTCAAAGTTGAATTATTTCTCCTTTTTCCATAGCTTGGAATTGGCCTATTTATAACCTTCAAATGGAGCTGGAGGGTCGAGTCAAAACATTTCCATTATATGGACGGCCAAGGATCATAGATCTCCTTTTGTGACATGGAAACCCAACACCAATTTTTCTTTTTAGGGATAAATTCTGATGTATGCAGGTTGTAGTGGTTCATCATGCATATACTCATGTTGTATAGTAGGCAAGGTGCATACATGTGGGAAAATATGTATTTTTATCTCTGGGATTTACAAATAGGGATGACAAGTTTGCATGGGAGATGTAAAAATGCCTTCTATGAAAGATTGCATAGGGTGAGGAAAATCTTGCTATAACACTCATTTAGTATGCCATAGTCTGATAGCTCAATGATCGTTGTAATGTGCAGGATAGGTAGAATAAACTCCATAGGAATTACTAATTCTTTCCCATAGACCAACCTGAAAGGTCTCTTCCCTGTCAACTTCTTAGTTGTATTTCTATAAGCGCATTATACTACATGAACTCTTAAGTCTCAATCATCTCTCCCTACATTGCATATTTTTGTCAAGGAATTCTCCAAGATTTTATTAAAATTTTCCACTATTCCATTAGCCCGAGGATGATATCGGGTACTCTTTTGAAGATTAACTTGGAACTACTTAGTCAATGATGAAATTGTCTTGTTCAAAAAGTGTGTACCTTGGTCACTGAGTAATATGTGCAGACATCCAAACCTTGTGACTACATTCTCAAACAAAAACCTTGCATCAGTATTTGTCGTGCAATCTGTAACCGGTGCTTCTTCTGCCCATCTTTTCAAAAACTATGTCACAGTGATTATGTGCCTTGTCCCTGATCTTATTTCTTATGGGTTGATTGGCACAACAAAGTCTATGGCCCATTTCTCAAATTCTTGCAATGTAACCTGTGGATTCAAAGGAATTTCATTCCTCCTAGATGGCTTTCCCACTTGTTGGCATACATCACATGAATGACAATACTCATTCACATCTTTTTGAAGTGTATGCCACCAAATCCATGCGCACAAATATTTCTTTCAGTTGATATCCCTACATAATGTCCTCCTACAATCCCATTATGCACTTCTTCAAGTATCATCAGTCTTTTATTTCCAGCACACAACGCCTCAATATTCCATTTGCATCCAACTTGTATACATTCCCTGCAATCAACTGATAATTTGCTTCTTTCACTACCATTTTCTTCTTCTACACAACCATCATATCTGATAGAACCATACATGTACTTAGAAACTGCATAATTTCTGAGAAGTAATCATCCACCATCTTTACTACAAAACGTTGCACATCTGGGAAGTTTTCATCTAAATTTCTTGCATATTTACTTGACAATATGTGCGATAGATGATATGGCCCTACATTCAACTTTTGTGGTTTCACTACAACCTCAAAGTCATATTCTTGAAATAATAATAGTCATTTTCATATTCTCCCCCTAACACTAGATTGTTGACTAAATATTTTAATGCATAATGGTTTGTATACATCCTAAAGTGAGATAACAATAAATAATTCTTGAATGTATGTAGTGCATAGACCATTTCCAATCATTCTCGCTATGTGGTCATATAGTTCTTCTCTACTATAGAAAACTCCCTAGTGGAGAAATAAATTGGGTGATTTATCTCTCCCTCTCCTAGTTTGGATAGTACTTCATCCAACGTTATGGATGATGCATCTACATGTACATGGAACTCCTAGTTCCAATATGGAAAAATCAAAATTGACGCACTCACAAGTTTTTTCTTTAAGGTTTCCAACCCCTTCTCACAATCCTCGTTCCATTATAACCTTTCTTCCATATTCAGTAACGTTTCCATAGGTGTTGTGATCTTCTCATATCCTTTGATAAATTTCCTGTAATATCCTGTATGCCCTAGAGTTACTGTTAGTTGTCTGACTAATGTAGGTGGTTCTAACTCCATAATTACTGCAATCTTGGTTGGATATACTAATAGTCCATGTTTTCATGCTACATGCCCCAACATAATTCGAAACTGTGCACACCAAATACACTTCTTCAAGTTCAACGAAATATAACACTGTCTACACCGATCCAACATGAGCCTAAGGACTTTTATAAGATCCTTCAATAGAATGAACACAATATAATCGTCCAAGTATACTTCAAGGAACTTATGGATGAACTCCTTGAATGCTACAATCTTTACTTTGGAAAAAACCACAAGGAAATTATTCAATTTGAATGGCATTATTGTATATTGATAGCTCCCACACTCTATCATAAAAGTGGTCTTTTGGCGATCCTCCTGTGAAATTTTTATCTAATGGTACCTCACTAATATATCTGTGAAATAATAAGTTTCTTGGCCTCCTACGTTCTCCAGTAATGCATCCGTAAATGGTGTTGGGAATGGATCATGTAAGCACACGTCATTCAACTTCCTTAGATCCATGCAGATCCTAATTCTTCCTATATTATTTTCTTGCACCACCATTGGACGGATCCACTCATATTCCTCTAATAGTTCTACTATTCCTGCATCCAACATCTTATCTATTTCAGCCTTCCCCTACTCCTTGTACCTCAAATTTAACCTGTAAGACCTCTATCACATTGCCTTAGCTCCTGGTTTTAGTGGGATATTCATCTTGCCTAAGTCTCCTGCTATTCCCTTCATCTTGGGAAATTTTGTTAGGAAGAAGTCCTGATATTCTTGCAATAAGTTTGCAATCTTCTCAACTATCTCATCACTCCAATAATATCATATCTATGTGTTGACGGGCAAAATCGACCGACCATCAATTGGAAGAACAAGTTCGGTCCGGGGTTGTCTAAGTAACCCAAGCCGTTTGAGGTAACTTGTTCTGATGGGTTTAATGGATCCGTTAGCCAATCTAAAGTCCTAAAATAAAAAGAAAGGGATAACTAACTAATGCTACAAAACTATAATATATATATACTCTAATATAACTATTATAAATGTATTTAAGTAGAAAAAAAAAACATAAGAATATCACTTATGAACAACATTTACAGGTTGCAAGATTCACTGGAAACTTGCAAAATCAATGTAATAATAATTTCTTTTGAGAAGAAGATAAAGAAAGCACATTTAAATATTTTGTTTTCTTTTTATAAATCTAACAAATCTTGAATTAACTAAACCATGAAATGCAGATGTAGAGATATTCAAAAGCTAATCTAATGGTGTTGGGAATGGATCATGTAAGCACACGTCATTCAACTTCCTTAGATCCATGCAGATCCTAATTCTTCTTATATTATTTTCTTGCACCACCATTGGACTGATCCACTCATATTCCTCTAATAGTTCTACTATTCTTGCATCCAACATCTTAACTATTTCAGCCTTCCCCTTCTCCTTGTACCTCAAATTTAACCTGTAAGACCTCTATCGCATTGCCTTAGCTCCTGGTTTTAGTGGGATATTCATCTTTCCTAAGTCTCCTGCTATTCCCTTCATCTTGGGAAATTTTGTTAGGAATAAGTCCTGATATTCTTGCAATAAGTCTGCAATCTTCTCAACTATCTCATCACTCCAATAATATCCTATCTATGTGTTGACGGGCGAAATCGACCGACCATCAATTGGAAGAACAAGTTCAGTTCGGGGTTGTCTAAGTAACCCAAGCCGTTTGAGGTAACTTGTTCTGATGGGTTTAATGGCTCCAATAGCCAATTTAAAGTCCTAAAATAAAAAGAAAGGGATAACTAACTAATGCTACAAAACTATTATATATATATATATATATATATATATATATATACATACTCTAATATAACTATTATAAATGTATTTAAGTAGAAAAAAAAACATAAGAATATCACTTATGAACAACATTTCCAGGTTGCAAGATTTACTGGAAACTTCCAAAATCAATGTAATAATAATTTATTTTGAGAAGAAGATAAAGAAAGCACATTTAAATATTTTGTTTTCTTCTTATAAATCTAACAAATCTTGAATTAACTAAACCATGAAATGCAGATGTAGAGATAGTCAAAAGATAATCTTAAACTTTTTGGTTTCACTAATATATAATGACAGAAATTAGAAATACTAAGAAGCTAACCTGATTTCAATTCTTGAGATGTGTCCAAGCCTTTGTATGAATGAAGAACATCTAGTTACAATGCCTACTAGATAAATCTCTAATAGACTTTATACTAACACCTTTTCGAATAAATTCAGAAGATGTATTGGTAGCCAGGATTAGAAAATGAAAAGGGAACACACATTAATTTTGTGATCTTATGATTGCCAATGATTACATTTAGATAAATCTATGTGTAATACATTCACCTTATTATTCAACTTAAACATCAAATAGAAATCCTGATATTCAAATTTAAAAAGATGATCACAGTGTGAATATCTGGAACAACAAATTATGAACGATTGTTATAACATGAATATCCTGAAACATAATATATCATTGAGTCTAAAGCTACAATACATATTCATATACTAGGATTAAATGAAACAAAAAAATAATGAAACACATTAACAAAGGACTAAAGATGAAATGCTAAAGACTGTTCCATTAAGTCTTGAAAATTCATTCGTCTGCCTTTTGGTCCCAGACCAAGATGCCTTCATTTACAAAATAGAGAGTATTTAAAGAGCTCTTTGAAATCTAAACTTCCTATCTCTTAGATAGGATCGGATCTTATAAGATCAAAACATTACAAATATAGAGGGCCTAGAGCCTAGAGCCACTCATGATCCAACTATATCTTCAAAATTTATGAAAGGTTTTCCTATTTACAAAATAAAAAAAAGGAGATACTAATAAACTAGATCGAACATGTTCCATCCCCAAAAGATCAACATCAGATATACCATGTCCTGAAAAACGAAATAGGAACAAGTTAGATATTTTATTAACAAATAATTACTAAATTTTTTGTGAAAATGACTTGGCTACAGAATCTCTCGATTCTGTAGCCAGTGTTATATTGTTAAAAGAAATCTAAGATTAGCTGATTTGATTTAAAAAATAACCTGACTGTAATAAGAAGGAAAAAATCGTTTTACCAATTTAACCAAAACATGAATCAAGATATCTCATAATTGATTACGGCCTTTACACTATCTGCATTCTTTATCACAATGTTGCCTGTCTTTTTAAAATGCTTGGCTTGTCTCTATTCATTTTTATTGAGGTCATGGTTTTATTTTATGAGCAATTCATTGTGGTTTGTGAGAGCTTTAATCCTTACTTGTAGAATGGGGATGTCCTTATAGTACTGTTCAATCCAATGCAAGACGACCTCACAATGCACAGAAGGAGCAATCGGTCGATGGAGCGTATAGTTGGGTGTAAGAACATCAACACTACCTATTATCGGCCCTTGACTGATATTTATACCAGTAAACCCCTTGCTACCCTTGAGACATGGGGGACGGTTATTAACAAAGTCGTATGGCTGAATAGGATATGATTTGTGACAATCTGGATCTTCCTCTGTGACAAACGTTTCAATTTCAACATCTAAATCCTCATGGATCTCAATCGAGTTGATCGGGCTCACATGAGGGTTAGATCGATTATGTAGAATTCTTGAAAAGAATCGACCAACCCTCTTATTTCAGAACCCTAGCATTGCTTGCTTCTGTTTTGATTATTTGCAAGGGTATTTACTATCAAATTTTACAGGAGAGTTATGGCCGACAATTAAATCATGCATAGGGGTTTCTATAAACTCAGAACTGACATCATGTTGCCCATACTAAAACTAATCAGGTATTGCCTCGTCATGAGGGATTTCCTTCAAAATTTATGGCTTGTCAGTTGAGAAATCAACACGTTTCTCTATCATAGGCTTATCAAACATAGGGGTTTCTATAGAAGTGGTTGTAACAAAATTGTTTCGGGCTAAGAACCCATCCCAATCATCACCCAGGGTTGATAAAAGATGAACCAACAACATTTTAATTAAACCATGGTGAAAGAGGCTAGAGTCGAGACTCTGCTTATTGTATCTTTTTGACATCTTGTACAGACTCCTTAGCAAATAAAACAACACATTCAAATGGAATCCTATAAAGTTCATAAGAAATCACACATGGTAAAGAAAAACCAGGCCATAACAACCCTCACAGGTAATAAATTGTTTAAGAACTGATAACAGAACATGCCACCTAACCTTAAGCAAGGAAACATGAATACCTTTCTCACAACATTCAATCTTTCTAGAGGTCATGAAAATACTCCAAGGCACTTCGTCGATTTTCGAGTTCTTAAACCACTTCTGACCAGAGGATGGGAGACCTGTGGCTTCACTGATGAACCCTTCAGTCACCTCCAAATGAATGTCTCCAACCTTCTCCCTATACCCATCAAATATTTAGGTGAATTCCTTAGCTGCATGAAGGTTATATCCATCGAACTTATTAATGAAAGTATCCTAGCCCTGGGTTTTCAAATCCTCAACCACATCATCAAGAGACAATAATGGTTGAGAGCCATTTGGCTCTATTTGGACAATAGGGGCCATTAAGAGTATGACGAGACTGTAATACGAGAGACTCAAGCTAGCTGTAGGTTTAGATGTTAGAAGTAATAGGGACAAGTTTGAGCAAATACCATGGAAACAAAACAAGAAGAGCACCTGCATGATCGCAACATTCACATGAAGGTCTCGGTTATGGATTTTGAACACTCCAAGTAATGAAATCTCCGAGTACATAGCACTAACCAAACCCTTAACTCGTAATGAGAATCCTGTCAATTCATTCTGCCAGCCAAAATGAAGTACAAGATACATTTCTGGTGTGTTTAATTCCCATGTCATGTAATGGATATAGTCAATTTGAAAAGGGTTGTAATGGATATGTTTTTATAATCCAAATGCGAATCGATATTTTTCATTATAGTTGATTTAAAAAGGATTCAAATAAATAAGCTTACAGTCCAAATGCAAATCAACATGGGTAATATATCGATATTAGATAAATTCAGAAGGAAAATCATTCAAGTAAGAAATGTGAAGCAGATGTAAGCACAATGAACCTTTAAAAACCAGGCTTTGAATAGGGATATAATACGAAATTAAGTTTCCATGCTTGGTTCATGCTTTCAGTCATGAATCAAGCATGAAAATTCAAGATAAAAATAAAACAAGAATAATCAAATGTGTTTTTATAATCCAACAATCACCCCCAAATAGTAATATTTACAGGATGAGGTGAAGGTGGCTTCAAGAAGTGTCGTTTGTCGTTCAAACTAGAAAAAACATGTAGCGTTGCCAACAATGGTGACTTACTAGGAGAGGCAGTTATCTCTGCATCACCAACGAGTTTGTGTTAGGACTTATTAGAATGATTAAGGATTAAAGAACAGTTGAAAGGAAATAAAGCATCCCAATCAAATTCTGAAAAAATCACACAGTCCAGCTTCAGATGTCTCTCTATTCAAATGAAATTTGGTGACAAATTTTATTTATGAGAGCAATGATATTTAAGCCAATGGCTCTAATACTATTGACAGGGCCACTGCTGCCAACAGGAATCCATATCCTCGACAGGGATGTCAATTAACCCACTCTGACCTCTCTACCCTATCCAAGGATTGTCAATTCAAAATGAAGGGCACTTACGATTAATATCAAAATTTATTCCTAATAATTTTCTTAAACTCAACATTGCTTCACTTCTGGTAGGCTTGTTCAGTACCCCGATGAAGTTGTCTTTGCATCATGTGTGCATTTACCCGCTGCCAGCATACCTGTTCAGTATCTCGGTGGGTTTACAGACACTTCCCAAAACTCTCTAGATACAGTTTGATAAATTTAATGATCTTCAGGAGAGAGGGGTGATGCTGAAAATTTCAGTTTTCAGAACACTTGATATTTTCCAGCCTTAATTGTTTGCTTGATAACCTTCATTATGATCTGAAATTAGTTTTCTGAGAAGAATAAATTTTCAAGGACAGGAAGGCATACTTGAGTTGTTTTCTTTAAAAACAGGGACAACATAAATAACTTTAATGATAATCGTGGTTGCTCATGATTATAAAGTGAAACCATGAAACCTAATTCGAACATTAAGTTTCTTTAGCTATTCTGCATTTTAGCAATATACAACATTGATTCTATGAAAAGACCTTGAATGTTGCTTCATAATGAGGCATTTTGGTTTCCCTTCACGAACAAAAAGGTGACATAGACATAAGTTTATTCAGAAAGCAGGGAAAACAAGCAAAATGAAAAGAACCAAAATCCCAAAAACAAACGAAAAATTAAAAAGAAACTATGTACAGAGGTGAATCTGGAATCATCAGGAAAAATACCTTTTTAGAGATTGGCCATTCACCAGGAAGGTGTCTCATTGTCCCTCCAAATTGTGTAGATGGAAAGAGTTGGAACCTAGTTTTTCTGCGATTATGAAAGGTCCCAACCACAGGTTTTGGAACTTGGTGTGTTCCCCTTTCCCCTCGTGAGGTTTATCCCATTTGAGAACCAAATATCCTACCTCAAAGTTCCTATCTGAAGAAGAATTCGAATCAAACCAGCTTTTCATTATCTGCTAATGTTGATCTAGCTTCTTCTTTGCTTGTGCTCTTACTTCCTCTAGTTTTAATAAGGCATTGATAGGGATTTCTATAGGCGGGTAGACATCTTCTTGGACTTTCTGCGATAGTTGCAGAGATGGGAGAAGAACATGAAGAGGTAGGATTGCTTCTCTCCTGTAAACGAGAAATAAAGGAGAGTTACCAACAGAATCTTTGGGTGTTACTCTGTCAGCCCATAGTGCATTAAACAAAGCATTGTGCCAGTTCTTGTGGTTTTCAGAGACTTTCCTCTTAATGATCTTGATCAAATTTTTGTTTGTTGATTCTGCTAAGCCATTTCCTTGGGGGTAGTAGTTGGCAGAATATTTCAATTTAATCCCTTTTTCTAAGGCGAATACATTCATATCGATGGATGAGAAATAATATGAGTTATCAAAGACTAAACATTCGAGGATACCAAATCTAGTAATGATATTCGAGTTAAGGAAAGATACTACTTGATTAGTGTTTACCACTTTCAAAGGTGCAACCTTGGACCATGTGGGAAAATAATCTTGACGTAGACCTCTCGGCCCTCAGGACCGAGATCCACTTACAGGATCTCTCTTTATCTCCCCCAAGCCAAATAGGCTCTTTCGATTCCTCTCTAGAATCTCAATTCGATAGATCCACGAGTCCTTTTCACAACTTGCAATCTCGCAAGTTTGCGATTCGTGACTCCCGACTCTTCCTCTCCAATCTCGGGATACCCAAGATTGCGAAATCGGTATAGCTCCTTCTCTATCAGCACCTTCTATGTGTGACCACCGGCTAGGCTTAACGCTAGCTCCTCTCGCCTCTCACGCCTTCGCGAGTTTCAATGTCATGCCTTCGCGTTGTTACCTCACAAATTCTTGATATGCTAGAGTCAATGGAGTGTTGACCCCTTCCACGAGGTGACGTGTGTCCACTGGCCTAATTTCCGAGCCCACTATGTAGTTCTGCCACATGTCTCCTTCGTACCTCGGCTTTTGGCACTTCATGACTTTTGCAGTCAAAAGTGACCCTTTTCAGCCTCCGAACCCCTGAATGCACAAAATTTGATGGGGTTCCTGATCCAATGGTCCTCCTGTGACCTGGATCCAACGATTATCCTCACTCCTCACAATTTCACGACTTCGCAACTCAGAGCTCCTAACCCTTGGGTTCTCACCCTGCGAACCTATGAGTTCGCGAGATCCCTAGATCTTTGCCACCTATCCTCCTCCTGATGGATGACTGTGATTCTCTCATGGCTTCACTACTCGTGACTTCGGGACTTTTGGGACAAAAGTATCGACCTCTTATCCTCCGATATGCCAAAATGGTGAAATTTCGACACGTCATCTATGCAGGTCCCACGATGGAACTTCCCGCCTTTCTGGAATTTCGGACTTCGTGACTTTGTGAATCTTGATGTTGTGCTCTTAGTTCTCTGATTCACAAAACCCCAAAATGGTCAAAAAAGGTCTAACCTCCGTGTCGACGAGTGTGCCACCTGTCCACTCTCAGATGAACGGTCCTGATTTCCTTCGCAGCTTCGCCACTCGCAAAGTTGAAAAACTTCTCTTTCTGACCTCTGATGTCTGAATCCCCGATAGAGAGGATATCGTGACACGTTCCCTTCCAATCGGATGGCTCAGACTCTTTCATTATTTCACGACTTCACCTTTCGTGACCTCGTGAATATTGATGCAAGGCTTTCAGTCCTCCAACTCATGAAACCCCGAAATGTGATTTCATGAGTGATCCAACGACCCCTGTTGGTTCAATCCTACGGTCTGATTCTCCCGAGATTGCACTTAGAAAATCACCCACCATAACCTTCTCGCTCCTCTGCAAGATCTGACAGCCCTCGGGACTTTGCAAATTCTCCATGGAGAATTTCGATCATCCAATTCCTCCTTGGCGATTCCTGCGAAATGAACAAAGTGTTCCATTGCGAAACTTATCCACCAACAAACAATGTTGTTGTGATTCCTTCTGACACTTCAAGGCACTAACTCTTTTGAGCTTTATCCACAACTCAAGTCTTCAAAAAGACTCCTGCATGCACTCCTTGTGGAAAATCTTTCAATACTTCCAAGTATTGAATTTCTTAGACTATGTGCACTCTCTGTGACAACAACCCTTTTCAACAACTCCCTTAGGTTGCAAA
Source organism: Picea engelmannii (assembly GCA_009831015.1). Lineage (NCBI taxonomy): Eukaryota > Viridiplantae > Streptophyta > Pinopsida > Pinales > Pinaceae > Picea > Picea engelmannii. The sequence continues at coordinate 627,373 of ML778444.1, forward strand.
TTCTGAGACTCTTCTTGGCCAGCGCAAACTTTGCACGGCTCCTATGCTTAACTTTCACTTCTGTGAGAATGAGAATAGTTTTATCTCTCCTAATCTTGCAGAGACGAACTTTGACTTTTGTCAACGCACACCTTGCGGACAATTTCACTGCACTCCTTGCAGGAAAACTCTTGCTCAGACAGAGAAACAATTGAAACTCATTCCTTACTCTCCCTCTCTTCAGATTTCAAACATTAAATATGAAATCATACATTCACGCATCAAAGAAAATGCATAATAGAGAGTAAACAAGCATATATCAATCAACATGTGCAACACAAAAAACAAATTGAACACCATGAGTTTGAACTAAAGATCTTTGTATTAATCCAGAACTTTTGTACATGGGTTTTTACTTTACACAGCTCTCTGCTTCAGCTCTCCTATGATCTCTCCTTATTGATTATGATGCTAATGTTACAATGATACAAGTGAGGGTGTCTATATCCATTTTCCCTCTGGCTCCTAAAACTATCTATTGTAGGAATTTAAATCTACCTACTTACATTTACTAGCATAAATGCCTCTTAGTCCTTCAGACGAGAGCCGAACACTCAAGGTTTTATTACAATCAAGAAGTATGCTCTTTTATTAATTGTTTCATTTAAATTTGGTGTATCAAACTTCAAAACTTTCGAACAATTTATCATGTGCCAAAATGCGTTGGCGCTTGCCCCATGCTCGCTTGTGGTTGGTGATGCTCCTGCATCATACTCCCTCGCTTGAAAATTTTCATGGGCTCCTGTCCATGAGCTCTCGCATGGTATTTCCATGCTTTTGGATCTCTGCTTCGTTCTCCCAGCTGGCATATTCAACTAGATGCCCCTTCCACTCGACTAAGTATTCAAAATATTAATTTCTTCTGGTCTTCTTGCTGACTCTTTTGTCCAGTATGCTTTCCATATGTGGCTTCCCTACAACTGGCATCTGTTTTCTCCACTGAATCTCTGGTTGTTCATCACTTGTTCCTTCTTCCTTAGATTTGTAGGGGTATAAATCCGAGACATTGAATATCAAAGAAATTTCGATCCCATCGGGTAATTCAATCTCATAAGCATTTGCCCCAAATTTATTCAAGACCTTACATGGTCTGATCTTCTTCATCTTCAGTTTGTTATATGTCCCCTTCGGGAACCTTTCTTTTCTCAGATGTTCCAGAATCAAATCACCAACCTCAAATTGAAGTTGTCTCCTGTGTTGATCTGCTCTGTGTTTATACTCTTGGCTCAAGTTCTGCAATCGCTCCTTCACCTGGCTGTGAAGTTCCTTCATTGCTTCTGCGAAATCCTCTGCACTAGCACTCCTAGCTTCATTCTGTTCTGAACCTCTCAATTCCAAAACTCCTCTTGGTTGTATCCCATAAAAAATCTGGAGTGGACTCTGTCCTGTGCTTCTGTTTAGTGAGTCGTTATATGCAAATGATGCCTGTGGCAGAATATTGTCCCACTGACTGTGGTGTTCTGTCACCAAGCTCCTCAGCAAGTCTCCCAAACTTCTATTCACAACTTCTGTCCATCCATCCATCTGAGGATGATAATATAAACTAAACGACAAGCTTGTTCCCATCTTTTTCCATAAGGTTCTCCAGAAGTGACCCACGAACTTGGTGTCTCGATCCGAAACTATGCTCCTTGGTAAGCTGTGAAGTCGAATGACTTCTTTGAAAAACAGATTCGCAATGTGAGTTGTGTCATGGGTTTTCTGACATGGTATGAAGTGTGCCATCTTAGAAAATCTGTCTACCACTACAAAGATCAAGTCAAACCCTCTTTGTGTTCTCAATATCCCCAATATGAATTCCATGCTGACTACATCCCACGACCTGTCAGGTATGGGTAACGGTTGATAAAAGCCTGCATTCTACCTCTTTCCTTTTGAATGCTGACAAATTTTGCATCTTTCCATGAATATTTTGACATCTTCTCTCATTCCTGGCCAATAATATGACTCATTTAACTTTGAGAACGTCTTGTCATGACCAAAATGTCCAACCAATCCTCCACTATGTTTCTCCTTCAACAAATTCTCCCTCATGGAGCATTTTGGAATAAAAAGTTGATTACCCTTAAATAGTAATCCTTCTTGGATCATGTATTCTGTCCATTGACCTCTGTCCCTGAGAATTGGATTCTCAGCTACTTCATATGCCTCTTTAAAATCTGGATCATATTTGTACATGTCCCTGAGATCATCAAAACCTAGTTTTTTTACTCTAAACTCCTACAACAACAAACATTTCCTGCTCGAAGCATAAACAAATTTGTTAGTAGTTCCAGAAATATGCTTAGTTACAAAAGTAAAGTTCTGCATGTATTCAACCCATTTAACATGTCTTTGATTCAACTTCTCCTGTTGAGTCACAAATTGCAAAGCATGATTATCACTTTATAAGACAAACTTCTTAGGGATTAAGTAATGCCTCCATTTATTCAATGCCTGAATAATAGCATAGAACTCCTTGTCATACCTGGAGTATTTCACTTTTGCTTCATTCATCTTCTCGCTGAAGTATGCTATTGGCTTGTCTTCTTGACTCAAGACTACCCCTATTGCAAATCCACTTTCATCACATTTTACCTGAAATGTCTTTGTGAAATCCAGAAACACCAAAATTGGTTGTTCCGTGATTTTCCTTTTCAACAATTTGAACCTTTTCTCAGCCTCTTCTGTCCAGTGAAAAGACTTGTGTCTATTCTTCACTGTGTCCATCATTGGTGCACTAATTCCACTAAAATTCCTGATGAACTTCTGGAAGAAACTAGCCAATCCATGAAAACTTCTCACCTCAAATATACTCTTCGATGATGGCCAATTCTTAATTACCTCCACCTTATCTGGATCCATCCTCAACTTGTCTGCAGAAATAACAAAACCCAAATAATTGAGCTCTGTCTTCATGAATGAGGATTTCTTCATGTTTATCAGTAGCTTCTCTTACTGTAGCCTCTTCATCACTGTAGCCAAATGCTTCAGATGATCTGCCTCCGTTTTAATGAAAATTAGTATGTCATCAAGATACACAATGACAATTTTTTTGATGAAATCCTTCAGGACTTCGTTCATCAATGTCATGAAATTACTTGGCGCGTTTGTTAAGCCAAATGGCATAACAAGCCATTCATACAACCCTTCGTTAGTCTTGAAGGTTGTCTTCCATTCATCACCTTCTCTCATACGAATCTTGTGATATCCACTTTTCAAATCAATCTTTGAAACAAATTTGGTTCCACTCAAGCAATCCATCAAATCATCCATCCTTGGAAATGGAAATCTATACCTGATGGTTATCTTGTTGATCACTCTTGAGTCAGTACACATCCTCTAGCCTCTGTCTTTCTTCGGACTGAGCATTGTCGGAACAACACATGGACTCAAGCTTTCTCTAATCAACCCCTTGTCCATTAAATCTTGGACCTGTCTTTTGAATTCTTTATTCTCCTGCGGCGTCAATATGTACGCTGCTTTGTTTGGTAAACTATCTCCAGGTATGTGATCAATATGATGACTCACACTTCTGATCAGTGGCAACAAACGAGGTAGTTCATCCACTACTATGTCAGCAAACTCTTCCAACAGTTTCTGAACCTCTTCTGGTAAATAATCTACCCTTGTGCTAGTTAAAACAATCGTAGGCTTCCTTACCACAATGAATTGTGGTTCCTCCTTCTTCTTGACCTCTGTAAGAAGTTCCTTCCCACTCATGAGAAGTACAATGTTGCTTACTTCAGGATTCACCTCCTTATCTTTGATTGGAAGCAACATGTGAGTTCTCCCATTCTTCTCTAGGGTGTATGTGTTCTTCCTCCCATCATGAATCACATTTTTGTCATATTGCCATGGTGTACCCAGCAATAAATGAAAAACATCCATGGGAATTACATCATAGAGTATTTCATCTTTATACCCTCCTATTTTAAATTCAACTAAACATTGTTTAGTGACATTTACTTGATGTTCTTTCTATAGCCATGAAACTCTATATGGACTTGGATGTTCAATAGTCTCCAACTCCAGCTTTTCTACCATCTCTATAGAAATGAGATTATCTATGCTACCACTATCCACGATGACTTTGCATACCCTGTCCTTGGTTTTGCAAGTAGTCTGAAAAAGATTGTTCCTTTGCACTGGATTCTCCACCTCCTTCTCTGGCGTTAAGAGAACTTTTTGCATCATCAATGATCTTCCGCCTTCAGCATCCTCTGCCTCAACATTCCACCTCTATGCTTCGGCGATGTGAGTTTCACCACCTTATTTCTTCTTATCTAGACATTCATAAGACTTGTGTCCAACCTTTGCACATGTGAAGCATTTCACTACTCCACCTCTTCCTCTTCCTTTACCTGTGGTACGAGGAAAAATGTTTACATTAGCATACTGACCTTTCTATTCGGTATACTTCCCTCTCTGTGAGCTTCCACCTCTCTTAGTCTGAGTCTGAGGTTTCTTTCCTTCTTCTTTGGATTTTTGATTTCTATCCTGGGCAACTGATTTGCCTCTGGCTTGACTTCTGCCTCGACCTCTTTGACCTTGTTTTTGGCTCAGCTTCTCTTCAGCTTTTAGATCCATCTGATAAGCATCTTCCACCATTCGTATGGTCATCATGCTCATCTCATCTTGAATGTCATATCTCATACCATTCATGTACCTAGCAACTTTTTCATCATCACTTTCACGATGACCTGCCCTGATGTTCAACCTGTAGAATTCTTCAGTGTACTCCTTCACTGTCATCAGCTTCTGTCTCAAATTTTGCATTCTCCGAAACAGAGTAATTTGATAATCCCTGGGAAAGAATTTTTCCTTCATCTTCACGATCATACTATCCCAACTCTTGATCTTCTGCTTGCCTTTGCAGCGTCTGTCAGCTTGTAGCTCATCCCACCATAATGTTGCATGTCCTTTAAGTCTTGTGATAGCATGTTTGACCTTTTTGTCTTCCTCGACATATTCATAGTCAAAATATGTGTCCAAATCTCTAATCTAGTCTAGAACCTCTTCAACATCCAGGTTTCCTTCATATACTGGAATATCCATTTTTGCCTTAGCACCCATTCTTGCAACAGCCCTAATCAGGCATTCATTTGCTGCATCCTCTGCTGTGACTTCTTCTCCTTCATGTCCAGTGTAATTTTCACTTTCGGAATCACTGACATCTCCAACACCAACTATGTGCCTTTGTGTTGTCTCCATGTCCTCGATTCTGGTGCGTATGTCATGCATCTCTCTCTCCATGGATGGATTTGGCACCTACCTACCCCTTCCTCTTGGCATTTCCCTATCCTATGGCGGATTGGGTGTTTGTCTAACCCTTCTTCTCGACGGCATGGCTGAGATTTTCTTTCTCACTTTCCCTGTCTGAAATATACAAACAGATTCAAGCTCTAATACCAAAAATGATGCAGACCTCTTGGCCCTCGGGACCGAGATCTGCTTACAGGATCGCTCTTTATCTCCCCCGAGCTGAATCAGCTCTTTCGATTCCTCTCTGGAATATTAATTCGATAGATCCACGGGTCCTTTTCGCAACTCGCAATCTCGCGATTTTGTGAGTCATGACTCCTGACCCTTCCTCTCCAATCTCATGATACCCGAGATCGTGAAATGGTTATAGCTCCTTCTCTATCAACACCTTTTGTGTGTGACCACCGGCTAGGCTTAACGCTAGCTCCTCTTTCCTCTCGCGCCTTCGTGAGTTTCAATGTCGTGCCTTCGCGTTCCTACCTCACGAATTCCCAATATTCAATAGTCAAGGGAGTGTTGACCCCTTCCATGAGGTGACATGTGTCCACTGGCCTAATTCCCGGGCCCACTATGTAGTTATGCCCCGTGTTTCCTCCATACCTCAGCTTTCGGCACTTCGCGACTTCTGCAGTCGAAAGTGACCCTTTTCAGCCTCCGAACCCCTGAATGTGCGAATGTGATGGGGTTCCTGATCCAACAGTCCTCCTATGACCTGGATCCGACGGTTATCCTCGCTCCTTGAAATTTCACGACTTCACGAATCAGAGCTCCCAACCCTTGGGTTCTCACCCTGCGAACCTCTGAGTTCGCGAGATCCCTATATCTATGCCACCTGTCCTCCTCCTAACAGACGGCTATGATTCTCTCACGGCTTCGCTACTCGTGAATTCGGGACTTTCGGGACAAAAGTCTCGACCTCTTATCCTCCGATATGCCGAAATGGCAAAATTTTGACACATCATCTATGTGGGTCCCATGATGGAACTTCCCGCCTTTCTAGAATTTCGGACTTCGCAAATCTTGATGCTATGCTCTCGGTTCTTCGATTCACAAAACCCTGAAATGGTCAACAAAGGTCTAACTTCTGTGTCGGCGAGTGTGCCACCTGTCCACTCTCAGATGAACGATCGTGATTTCCTTCGCAGCTTCGCCACTCGCAAAGTTGAAAAACTTTTCTTTCTGACCTCCGATGTTTGAATCGCTGATAGAGAGGATCTCGTGACATGTGCCCTTCCAATCGGATGGCTCAAAATATTTCGCTATTTCACAACTTTTCCTTTCGTGACCTTGCGAATATTGATGCAAGGCTTTCAGTCCTCCAACTCACGAAACCCCGAAATGCGATTTCGTGAGTGATCCAATGGCCCCTGTCGGTTCAATCCTACAATCTGATTCTCTCGAGATTGCACTTAGAAAAGAACCCACCATAACCTTCTCACTCCTCTGCAAGATCTGATGGCCCTCGAAACTTCATGAATTCTCCATGGAGAATTCTGATCGTCCAATTCCTCCTTGGTGATTCCTACGAAATGAACAAAGTGTTCCGTTGCAAAACTTATCCACCAGCAAACAATGTCGCTGCACTTCCTTCTAACACTTCAAGGCACTAACTCTTATGAGCTTTATCCACAACTTGATTCTTCAAAAAGACTCCTTCACTCACTCCTTGCAGCAAATCTTTCAATACTTTCAAGTATTGAATTTCTTAGACTCTGTGCACTCTCTACGACAACAGTCCTTTTCAACAACTCCCTTAGGTTGCAAATTCTGAGACTCTTCTTGGCCAACGCACACTTTGCACGGCTCCTATGCTTAACTTGCACTTCTGTGAGAATGAGAACAGTGTTATCTCTCCTAAGCTTACAGAGACGAACTCTGACTTCTGTCAATGCACACCTTGCAGACAATTTCACTGCACTCCTTGCAGGAAAATTCTAGCTCAGACAGAGAAACAATTGAAACTCATTCCTTACTCTCCCTCTCTTTAGATTTCAGACATTAAATATGAAATCATACATTCACGCATCAAAGTAAATGCATAACAGAGAGTAAACCATCATATATCAATCAACATGTGCAACACAAAAAAGAAATTGAACACCATGAGTCTGAACTAAATATCTTTGTATTAATCCAGAACTTTTGTACATGGGTTTTTACTTTACACAGCTCTCTGCTTCATCTCTCCTATGCTCTCTCTTGATTGATTATGCTGCTAATGTTACAATGATACAAGTGAGGGTGTCTATATCTGTTTTCCCTCCGGCTCCTAAAATTGTCTAATCTAGAAATTTAAATCTACGTACTTACATTTACTAGCATAAATGCCTCTTAGTCCTTCAAACGAGAGCGGGACACTCAAGGTCTGATTACAATCAAGAAGTATGCTCTTTTCTTAATTGTTTCATTTATGTTTGGCATATCAAACTTTAAAACTTTCGAACAATTTATCATGTGCCAAAATGCGTTGGCGTTTTCCCCACGCTCGCTTGTGGTTGGTGATGCTCCTGCATCAAAATCGTTGCTGTAATGATATATTTATGTTGCTATGAAGAAGTAGGGTTAATTGGCCCTGTGATTTTGAGACCCCACTGCTGAAAAGGTGAATCCACAGTAACAGGATGCAAAGGGAATGTTGTTTTTTTCACTCATCCAACAACCTTTTGGTAGATTATGCATTTACGACATATTGCATGGGCATCTTTAAATAACATAATCCAATAGTACCCATCTTAAAACTTTGTGAGCAGTGGTGTCTCCACTGAAGTTTCCACTAGCTTCACCTGCATGTAGTTCAGATAACACTTTTTTTTATTCTTCTTTTTCTAAACAACGCATAAGAACACCGTTGAAATTCTTTCGAAACAATACATCATTTATGAGCTGGAAAGATGCAAATTTTAACCTGACTGCTCTTATGTTTTTAGGATCAAGATAGCGAGGAGAATATCCATGTGTCAAATAAAATTTTATATCATCATACCACGAATTAGCAATAGCTTATGTGCAGCAAATCTGATTTTCATTGGGCCGATTTACAATTGAGATATTAATTTGACTTTCCTATTCTCCAACTGAATCAGCCACTAGTTTACATAGGCCTTGAACTCTAACAATTTGTGCAGGAGTTATTTCGAGGTCGTATTCTGGTAATGATGTCATCCAATTTGCCCATTTTTCTCTGAGTTCCTTTTGTACTAATAAGTTTCTTACGACAGGGTAAGGAACGATGACTTTAGTTTTGGATTTCAGAAGATATGACCGGAAGTGTTTCACAGCTTTGAAAACAACATATGCATGTTGATCTACAGATGGGTAATTCAGTTCAGCCCCTTTAAAATTTGAGATCATGAAGGCAATATGGATTTCATTGCTTTGAGCATTTTTTTGTGTTAACACAACAACATAAGACCGATCGGAGGCGAAAGTGTAAAGAGTGAAATCTCGTGAGAAATTAAGGCTCATCAAGGAAGGGGCTTCCACTATGGATTTTTTGATGGAATCAAAGGATTGAATTTCATGTGGTCGCCAACAATACTGAACATCATTTTTAATTAAATTTTGTAATGGTCTTACCATTTCTGAAAAACTTGGGAAAAATCTTCTGACAAAAATAATCTGGCCTAAAAAGGATTGCATGGATTTTTTAGAGGAGGGAGGGGGGGCGGGGGGGGAAGTTTTGCAGTGGCTCGAGTACTTCCAGGATCGATGATAATTTTGTCACTGGACACTATGAACCTGAGCAGTTTTCCTTGTTCCACCGCAAAGACTGACTTCTTAGGGTTGAGAGATATTCCATACTTGCGACATCGTTCTAGAAGAGTCCTAAGGTGAGACAAGTGATCTTTCTTGTTTTTGGAGAAAACAATAACATCGTCAAGATAAACCACTACTGATTGGTTTATGAGGCCATGAAAAGAAATTTCCATTGCTCTCTGGAAAGTGGCCCCGACATTTATGAGTCCAAAAGGCATCTTCTTATAGGCATAAGTGCCCCAGGTGGTATGAAAAGTGGTTTTTAACTGGTCTGGTGGAGACATGAGGACCTGGTTGTATCCTGAAAAACCATCTAACAGTGAGAGTCATTCAGAACTAAATACCTGTTGAATTATTTGTTCCATTAGGGGAACGGGATAATTTTCTTTATCAGACATTCGGTTCAAGTTACGAAAATCGACATAGAGTCGAATTTCACCGCTTTTCTTCCTTAGAGGAACTAGATTAGACACCCATTGTGTGTGTCTCACTGGGAAAATTATCTTTGCATTTAGTAATTTATTTAGTTCTTTCTTGACAGTCGATTCCAATTTGGGGTGCATCTTTCTTAATTTCTGTTGAAAAGGATGAGTTTGTGGTTTCATGGGGATGACATGTTGTATTATGTTAGGATCAAATGCTTTTAGATCATCATATGTCTAGGCAAAAACGTCTTTGAATTATTTAAACAATTTTATAAAGGAAGATCGTTCTTGTTTGGAGCATCCCTTCCCAAATTGATATTTTGCAGATTATCTTTAGTCCCTAGATTTATCATTTCATAAGTCAAGGAAGAACTATTTGTTTTACAATTGACTGACCCACTAAATTTATCATGTAAATCATAAAAAATTTCTAGTCTTACAACGGATCTGGGAATAGAGTTTACCAGATCAGATGTCAATTCAGAAGATCTAGGATCTGATATTACCGTGAAGTTGCGGAGGTTTTCATCGTGAGTGCGTCATCGATAATTGCACCTTGGAAAGTGTCCTCCATATGAAAGAAGTTGATGATCTGCTGATCATCATCGAACACTCTCCAATTGGTGATGTTATCTGGGATCGATGGCCTAAACAATAATTCAATCGAAAATGCATTCGGATAAAGACCTTCTACGGGAAAAATTTTAGAAGCAACATTACCCAATAGGTCAGCCTCAGAATTACTTAGTCTAGGAATGGAATTGATTTTAAATGCTACAAATTTTTGTATCAAGCTTCGTACCTCGGTTTGGTAACTTCTTAGATGTGGTGACAAGAATTGTATGGAGTTTCTTACCTATCTAACCATTATTTTTGAATAACCAAACACCATTAAATTTCTTATGTCCATATCCAAAGATTTCTTAAGCCCTTGTACACGTGCTTCATATTTGGCAGTATTATTAGTGCACTCGAACTCTAATCGATAAGAAATGAAAGTCTTATTACCTTTGGGCTCGATGAGTACACATCATGCACCGGCTCCTTCTTTGGATTTGGATCCTTCGAAGTACAGTGACCATATCTGAGCTTTGTCAATAGTGTTCGACATATTTGGTAGAGCTGGTGACTGAATACAATTCATGAGTTTTGATTATTTCTCGGGATTCGTGAAGGGGTAGATTTTGGTCATGAAGTTACCGAAGAAAGTGTTCATTCCCTGCATTTCAAATGAATTAGTGGATGTAGTAAAAGGTTCATTCGAATCATTCAGATTTGTCACAGTATGCTTGAGATAGCATTCATGGTTTATCCTGATTTTGTTTGGCTGTCCATTTTTCGGCAACCACAAATGAGACCTGTCTGTGGCAAAGTACCCATGCAGCTGCTCAGACCAGTCCCTTATTAAAAATAAACCATAGAATTTTGGGATTTCAACAACAATGATATTAATAATTTGGTGAACTTTAGGATTAGAAGATAACCTAACCAAAACACTCTTAGGTGCACTGATTACCTTAACGTTCATCCGATCGAGCTGATGAACTTCTGCATTAATTTTTTGGAAAACATATAAAGGAATCACATTTTATGATGCACCAGAGTCCACCATGCAATTATGTACACTTATATTGAAAATTTCAAAAGTTAATAAGAAACATGAGACATTTTTACGAGTGTTAATAGAAGATTTCTGTTGATTTTTCGTCCCTGTCCCTGAAACAATTTTATCTACATTTGATACAGTTTTTCAGATAGATCCCTTTTATCTAGAAGTTCGGATGTTGTTTTAGTCAGGATGTTTTTGGCTATTTTAGAACTGATTTCTGCAGTCTTTTTGTTGCTTGGATCATTGTTCTTACTATTTTCTGCGATATTTTGAATCATTTTCTACAGAATAAGAGGACATTTCAAAAGCTCGTAAACAGAAATATTAGCCCTCAATTTTTTCAGATCTTCAATCAAGTCATATTCCAAGACTAGGGCTGCTAAAATCTATTTTAGTTCATCTTGTTTCAACTATTTTGGAAGAACATTATTATTCATTTCATAAGACAGTTTGCTTTGTGTTTTTCTTCTCGTGTTGTAAGGGTGGACAATTCCAAAGTTTTCTTGAAAAATACTATCAGAAAAGTGTCTGAATATATTGGGGGATGAATCCTCTTCTTCAGCCATTTCTTCTTCAACTATGTCTTCTGAACTTTCAGGGGGTACAGAATTATCATGTGCTTCAAGAATGGTTTGCAAAGCGTACTGCAAGCTTTCGAAATTGAGACCTTTAGTGGTATGGTTTGGCCGATTGGGAGGAAGAGACTTTCTAAAAGGGGGTTTAAAACTTCCTTTTCTTGAGGATGCCTCCTCGACTGATCTCTTCAGGTCAATGAATTGATTTGATAGTTTTTGAAAATATTTCTGCAAGCTTTCCAGCTCTAAATTTTCTGGTTGGCTTTTGGCTGGGGGAGGCCTTGCAAGGATTTCTATTTTCTTTTTAGAGGACGAAGTTGTTTAAGATTCACTATTGAGATTGTATTTCAATCTTAGTATATCCTTTTCAATCTAGCTTGCCTCTTTGAAGGCTTCCAATAATGTAGACTTTTTATAACTTTTAACCCAAATTGTTATATTATTATGTAGGGCTTTTGTGTAATATGCAACAATTAGACTCTCAACAGGCATTGAATTTGCAGGAATTTGATTCTTTAACGTAAGGAATCTTTGGTTAAAATATTTTACTTTCTCCTTAGGGTTCATTTTTAGAATGGAGAGTTCCATAAACAATACTTCAGGGGATTTATCGTCTCCAAACTTCTCTAATAAATAGGTTTTGAGTTTGTCCCAAGAGACAATGGTCTGGGGCTGTTGGGCGAAATACCATGTGGAGGCATTTCCCTCAAATGTATAAGGAAAGAGCCTGCATACTACGTCTTCATGCTCTACACTTCGGATTCTAATGGCAAACATAAACTTCTTTATGTGATCTTTGGTAGATTGTTTAGAATCTGGATCAAATTTAGTAACCATTTCTCCATATGTTTTTGGCAGTGGGTGTTGAGGTCCAAGTACAGCCACAACATCTTGATCGAGCCAGGGTCTGGTGGGATTGTTTTGGTTTTCCATGGGTGTAGGTGGTGTCGAAGGTCGAGATGGATCAGACAAGGAACTACCCTCATCAGATGACTCTCCTCTCGAGGAGGATGGAGATGAAGTAGGTGGGGAAGGAGGGATATCGGATCCTCCAACTCCAAGAGTAGGGGTTCTGACAAGATCTGTAGTATTATCTTCTAAAGGAAAAAGAAAACCAGTGCCTTCAAGTTGTTCTCGAATGTCTGAGAAATCTAAGGGTTGATTGAAAGGCATACCAAGTTACCTGATATGGGCCAAATCACTGTGTGTCCTTATAAATGACTGAAGAACAATTTCTTGTACGTTGGCCCCTTGAGGAGCTGGTGTTACTGGTTCAACGGGAAACTTAATATTACAATTTGAGGTAGTTGTTGTTTCAGAAGTAACATTGTTGTTCGAGAGACTACGTGTTACTATAGGGGAGAGAGTATGTAGGGGAGGAGTCTTACGACTTCCACATGCCATCAATTGCAATCAGGCCCTCCTTCTAGCGCCATTTGTTAATGGGCGAAATCGATCGACCTTCAATTGGAAGAACAAGTCGGGTCCAGGGTTGTCTCAGTAACCCAAGCCGTTTGAGGTAACTTGTTATGAAGGGTTCAATGGCTCCGTTAGCCAATCTAAAGTCATAAAATAAAGAGAAAGGGATAACTAACTAAAGCTACAAAACTATAATATATATATATATACACACACACACACACACACATTCTAATATAATTATTGTAAATGTATTTAAGAAGAAAAAGAAAACATAATAATCTCACTTATGAACAACATTTACAAGTTGCAAGATTTACTGGAAACTTGCAAAATCAATGTAATAATAATTTCTTTTGAGAAGAAGATAAAGAAAGCACATTTAAATATTTTATGTTTTCTTTTTATAAATCTAACAAATCTTGAATTAACTAAACCATGAAACACAAATATACAGATAGTCAAAAGCTAATCTTAAACTTTCTGGTTTCACTAATATATAATGATAGGAATTAGAAATACTAAGAAGCTAACCTGATGTCATTTCTTGAGATGTTTCCAAGGCTCTGTATGAATGAATAACATCTAGCTGCAATACCTATGAGATAAATCTGCAATAGACTTTATACTAACACCTTTATGAATAAATTCAGAAGATGTATTGGCAGCCAGGATTAGAAAATGAAAAGGGAACACATATTAATTCTATGATCTTATGATTTCTAATGATTACATTCAAATAAATCTACGTGTAAGACATTCACCTTATTATTCAACTTAAACATCAAATAGAAATCCTGATATTCAAATAAAAAAAGATGATCACAGTGTGGATATCTGGAACAACAAATTATGAACGATTTTTATAACATGAATATCCTGAAACATAATATATCGTCGAGTCTAAATCTACAAGACATATTAATATACCAAGATTAAATGAAACAAAACATTAATGAAACACATTAACAAAGGACTAAAGCCGAAATGCTGAATATTGTTCCACTAAGTCTTGAAAATTCATTCGTTCACCTTTTGGTCCCAGGCCGAGATGCTTTCATTTACAAAATAGAGAGTATTTAAAGAGCTCTTTGAAATATAAACTTCCTATCTCCTAAGATAGGATCATATCATATAAGATCAAAACATTAAAAATATAGAGGGCCTAGAGCCACTCATGATCCAACTATATCTTCAAAATTTATGAAAGGTTTTCCTATTTACAAAATAAACAAAAGGAGATACTAATCAACTAGATTGAACATGTTCCATCCCCAAAAGATCAGCATCAGATATACCATGTCCTGATAAATGAAATAGGAACAAGTTAGATCTTTTATTAACAAATAATTACTAAATTTTGTATGAAAATGACTTGGCTACAAAATCTCTCGATTCTATAGCCAGTCTTATATTGTTAAAAGAAATCTAACCTGACTATAATAAGAAGGAAAAAATTGTTTTACCAATTTAACCAAAACATGAATCAAGATATCTAAGAATTGATTACGGCCTTTACACTATCTGCATTCTTTATCACAATGTTGCCTGTCTTTTTAAGACGCTTGGCTTGTCTTTGTTCATTTTCCTTGAGGTCACGATTTTATTTTATGAGCAATTCATTGTGGTTTTTGAGAGCTTTAATCCTTGCTTGTAGAATGGGGATGTCCTTATAGTACTGTTCAATCTAATGTAAGCAGAACTCGCAATGCACATAAGGAGCGATCGGTCGATGGAGCGTATAGTTGGGTGTAAGAACATCAACACTTCTTGTTTCCAACCCTTGACCGAGATTTATACCAGCAAACCCCTTTCTACCCTCGAGACATTGGGGAAGGTTATTAACAAAGTTGCATGGCTGAATAGGATCCAATTTGTGACAATCTGGATCTTCCTCTGCGAGAAAATTTTCAATTTCGGCATCTGAATCCTCATGGATCTCGATCGAGTCGATCAAGCTCACATGAGGGTTATATCGATTATGCAGACTTCTTGAAAAGAGTCGACCATCCCTCTTATTTTGGAACCCTAACATTGCTTGCTTCTGTTTTGATTGTTTGCGAGGGTCTTTACTATCGTATTTTATAGGAGAGTTATGGCCAACAATTAAATCATGCATAGGGGTTTCTATAAACTTAGAACTGACATCCTTTTGCCCATACAGAAAACGGTCAGATATTGCCTCGTCACGAGGATTTTCCTTCAAAATTTCGGGCTTGTCACTTGAGAAATCAACATGTTTCTCTATCATAGGCTTATCCAACATAGGGGTTTCTGTAGAAGTGGTTGTAACAAAACCATTTCGGGCTAAGAACCCATCCCAATCATCACCCTGGGTTGATAAATGATGAACCAACAACATTTTAACTAAACCATAGTGAAAGAGGCTAGAGTCGAGACTCTGCTTCTTGTATCTTTTTGACATCTTGTACAGACTCCTTAGCAAATAAAACAACACATTCAAATGGAATCCTATAAAGTGCATAAGCAATCAAACATGGTAAAGAAAAACCAGGCCATAACAACCCTCACAGGTAAAAAATTGTTTAAGAACTGATAACAGACCATGCCACCTAACCTTAAGCAAGGAAACAAGAATACCTTTCTCACAACAATCAATCTTTCTGGAGGTCATGAAAAGACTCCATGGCACTTTGTCGATTTTCGAGTTCTTAAACCACTTCTAATCGGAGGATGGGAGACCTGTGGCTTCGCTGATGTACCCTTTACTTATATTAGACTTATCCTATCAACCAAAGTGTCTATTGGCTCAACAGGGCCAACCTCACTAAGTCATATTATAATAATAATAATTATTGTTATTATTATTATTAATATTAACCATATTAATTATCTTTTACATTTATTATTAATCACATTAAAGTGGGGCCGACCTGTACCATTTACATAAAAATTACGGTTACAAGCAGGTCTGACTCTTGAACAACATATAGCAAAGGATCTTATACAACCACTAGTTCTCATCCACTAGGGGCACATCCATAGGGATGTCATAGCTATGGCTCATTACATTACACAAAAGAACCAGATCTACACATGTTCACCTATGCTCATCCACAGGCACGTACACTCTAAATATCTTCTTTCCCACTAACTCACACATGAGAATCATATGGAGTTTTCTCATCAACTTTGCTACTCACAGGAGGCTAACACATCATCTTCATTTCTGTTCACATGATTATGCACCCAACACTTTTGGATTTCACACGTTCACCTTGTACTCAGCCACAGGCACATCCAACTCATCATATCGCCTTTCCCACTATATAATCATTTGGAGTTCTTCTCACTCTCTGAATGGAGGAGGTCATCTATACATTCCTAGATCTGTCTCAGGTAGGAACCATGTACCCTTCTTAGGGGATTTCTCTCAGGTTTGTAAGATGAGATAAAGACTTCTCATAGCTGCAATGATCCACACCTCACAGGTTTGTAAGCTGGAGAATGTCTCACATAGTTGCATTCATCAACACTCCCTCTCAGCTAAGGAGGCATTCTTTATTATGCCAAGTCTAACATGGATGTATTTTAAATTTTGACTTGGCTGGATTTATCGAAACTCCCTATCAACTAGGGAGACATTCTTCACAAAGTTAATTTGGTGAAGATATTTGTAATATGCTCATGTGTAGGAAGGTACTGTATGTGTACAATTTTCCTCTGCATCATATCTCTGATATAAGGATATTTTATCTCATAGTACTTTGATCCATTAGGAAACACTGGGTTCTCAAGGAGTTTTACTCACATCTCATGGTTATCATCATAGGATCTATCTCATGATCAAGTGAATCTATCAGAAGCTTGTGAAGACACATTGCTTCACACACTTGATGCTATATACTCTTCCTTTGTGGTACTCAAGGCTGCAGAGTTTTGTTTCCTGCTGCATTAGGAACCCATGGAAAACTTCAGGATAGAACATTAGTCGGATGTGCGTTTTCAGCTCACTGTACTTTTTGCTCAATCTAAATCGACATATCCTGCAAACTCAAGTTCATACTAGAGGCATATCTCAGGCCATATCCAATGTTCCTCGTATATATGTAAATACATGTTTTGTTGTTGTTTAGTGAGTCTGTCTTGGTTGACTCATGAAATGACTAGGCACATTCACTGCATGGTATGAATCAAGTATGCTGTTAACCCGATACATTAGTGATCCAATCAGTTGTGGATCTATATCATATTAATCATCATTAATGTTCTTCTTTAAATCCATCACGGTGGATTTTCCATTCTAGCATAATCAACTCTTATTTAATTTTTTAATATTTTCACTGTATATTTTTCTTGACTCAGGAAAATATCATTTGTCCTCTATCATACTTCTTGTCCCAATAAGTTGTGCATCATACTCAGATTCTTCATCTCGAATTTATAATTCAAGGATTAATTCTATCCAACAACAAGGCTTTATGAATAAGTCATCAAAATCAGACTCTCGTCACCACACTGTAATGATATAGGTTTGGCTCAACGACACTCTTGCTGAAATACAAACTCATAAAGAATCTATCTATCTGATATAGTTTCCAACTCATGGATGATAGTACAGATAAGAGTGTATCAGGTTCACTGGATCAAGTGTCTCATTATAGACAACTCCCTTTGGTTGTGAGAAACCTCTGACTATAGATCTCATTTTGTATTTCTCGACACTTCCATCAGCTACATGCTTGATCTTATAGATCAACTTGGAAGTTACCACAAACTTCCATTTCTGGTCCCTCAATAATATATTATGCATCATTCTTTAAGATATATTGGTATTTTTTGTTATGGCATATTTCCATACCGGTTCTTTTGCTGCTTCTCTAAGACAAGGAGTCTCATCATCAATGAAGTAGCTCATGAATAAAGGATCAAAAATCTCTTTTTCATTCTTGGAATGTGCCTTGAGAGGCTTGTATGTTTCGATGCCTCTTGCAGAGTGAGTCTAGGTAGGAATTTTATGCCTTACTGCAATATCTCTAAACATATCAATTGGATAACCTGGATAACCTGGAGGAATGTCTCTCTCCCTCTGAATTGCTAAATGCGGAGAAGGTATTGTCTCACTATCAATCTCCATCTGAGATTCTATGAGTCTTTGAAAAACAGTCTCTTCTTCAAGGACAACATCTCTACTTGTCTCAATCTATCTCTGACTAGGGATGTCATTGAACATTCCTTGTATCCTTTCTTCTTAAAGGATCTAGCTTGGAATTATTCTTCTTTGGGTACATAAACATACATTGGGCACCCAAATAACCTGAAGTGTTCAATCTCAGGCTTCATTCCGGTGAATACTTCTTCGAGAGTTATGTTTTTCAAAGTCTGATGAAGACTCTTGTTCTGCACATATAATGTGCCATGCATGCTTCTTCCCATGGAATCCTAGAAATATCCTGATCATGCTTTGAAGCATTGGTTATCTCAATGAAGGTTCTATTATTCTTCTTTCTCAAATGGTTTTGGCTCCTTTTGAGTCAAGTGACTCCCTCTGAAGGATAAGCATCTTATTTTCTTGTTAACCTATCTGGAACAAGAAAACAAAAAGAACCAACACAAGAATATATCCTAAAGGATAATAATGAGTACATCTCTAGAATCAAAACAATTTACGGAATATTGTCACAACTACAACACCTACTTGTAATGTAGAATGTTTTTAGAAATATAGGTTAGAGGAATGACAATTACAACAATCAAACCTGGAGTCTTTACTTTGAGTGTGTTGTTTTTCTTAATGCACTGAGATCTGTCAGGATCCATGACTTCAACAAAGGTTCCTTCCTCCTACAATTTCACTCATGACAATGATACAAATAATATATACAAGTGCATACCTGAGGATGCTGATATGATTTCTCAGATGTCTCTTGTATGATCTGTATTCTCTGAGATATTTATGAATAAGATAGTCATAGTGCCACCTTTTGTCATCTTTGTTATTTTGAAGTTGGCCCTTCAATGTAAGGGCTTGAGTAGGTGATTGGCTTCCTTGTCCTCATGTCATCTCCCTTCCATTCATTGATAGTTGTCTCTAGTAAAAACTTTTGTATTACCCACAATAATTATTCCTCTGAAGTATTGTATTTCAATAACATTGAAGTTTCTTGATCCATCAATATTATCCTCTATCATAGTTTTTGTTCATCATAATTTTAGATTCTTCATAACCCTTTATCAACTAGGCTAAAAAACCTAACAGCTAGGCTAGGCTATCACTTTTAGGTTTTATTGGAATTATGAATGCCAACAATAATACTTTGAGAGATAGGAGAACACTGGTGAGCTGAAGAGATCCTTCAATGAGTTTGCAAAAGCCCTAATTCTAAAATTTCTGCAGAAATTAGTGAAACCCTAGAAACCCTAGGGCTAAAATTTCAAAATGCTCGGAATGTCACTCTGAGAGTCTTTGGAGATGCGTTGGAGGAGACCGTACTATCCTATGCCAAAATTAGCCCCAAATTTCAAGTGTTTAAGAGCTGAACCACCTCATAAAGGAAGGTCATATGAATTTTCTGGAAACCCTAGGAGGGTCGCATGGTTCTGTATAAGAGAGAGGAGACCGGTAGATGTTTGTGCAATGTGTTGTTCAAGACCTATGCTCTGATACCATGTTAATTTTTCATAAGATAGGTTAATCATGTATTTAATTTCAATTTGCATTTTTCTTAACCATAAACAAGAATGTCACAATAACCAATATCACAAGAAGTATCCTAGGAGACCCTTCTCAACAAGAGAAGAAAACCCAACCAGATCCTTTGCCATATTATTCAAGAGAAATAAATCCACCACCAAGAAAGACCTAGCACACAATAGGGTTATTAAACCATAGAAGACTAGTGCTCAAGAGAGGTGCGCACTTCTCCCAAGTAAATGTACTTGCTGAAATTTCCAAACTCACTTGAATATTATGATTTCACAATGGGGAATTTCCCTTTACTTATATTATACTTATCCTATCAACCAAAGTGTCTATTCGCGCAACAGGTCCAACCTCACTAAGTCATATAATAATAATAATAATAATTATTATTATTATTATTATTATTATTATTATTATAATTAATATTAACCATATTAATTATCATTTGCATTTATTATTAATCACATTAAGGTGGGGCCAACCTGTACTCTTTACATAACAATTAGGGTTACAGGAAGGTCTAACTCTTGAACAACATATAGCAAAGGATCTGATACACCCACTAGTGCTCATCCACTAGGGGCACATCCATAGGGATGTCATAACTCTGGCTCACTGCATTACACAGAAGAACCATATCTACACACATTCAACTATGCTCATCCATAGGCACATCCACTCTACAGATATTAATTCCCACTACCTCACACAGGAGAATCATCTGGATTTTTCTCGTCAACTCTGCTGCTAAGAGGAGGCTAACAAATCATCTTCATTTCTATTCACATGATGATGCACCCCACACTTTGGTATTTTTCACATTCACCTTGTCCTCAGCCATAAGCACGTACAACTCATCAGATCACCTTTCCCACTGGATAATCATCTAGAGTTCTTCTCACTCTCTGAATGGAGGAGGTCATATTTACATTCCTAGGTCTTTCTCGGGCAGGAACCACGTACCCTTCTTTGGGGATTTCTCCCAGGTTTGTAAGTTGAGAGAAATACTTCTCATAGCTACAATGATCCACACCTCATAGGTTTGTAAGCTGGAGAATGTATCACATAGTTGAATTCATCAACATAGTGTACTCATTGAAGTTTCATCCTTCATTATCTCTACACAGTTTTTTATAAATTTTGTTAGCATACTTACGTTTCTAGTCGATTTCTTTGGTACAACACAATATTATACCTAAGGTGTAGATGATGTTGATCCTTCTGAATCCAATAAGAATAATTCTTTTCTTTCTCTCTGATATGTCTCCTTTTCTTGCAGAAGATCAAATGCTGGCATATGCCCTGCTGACTTCCTTACCCACTATTCATTCTACTTTCTTTCATTTATTATATCAGCCCATGTTCTATCTCCTTCGTGCATAAAAAATGCTATTATTGGTCCTTTGTTGTGTATTTCAGCTGATATTTTCTGTGATGATGATTACAGTTGCATGAGACATCCTTCAGGACACAGACCTGAGAGAGAGCCCCTGAGTTGGGTGTGTGGTTCCTATCTGAGACAGAAATGGAACATTGTTCTGGCCTCCTCCTTACAGAGAATTGAGAAGAACTCCAGATGATTCTCCTATGTAATGCAGTGAGAAAGAAGATCTACTGAGTTAGACGTGCCTTTGGCTGAGCACAGGTGAATGTGTGAATTCCCATGAGTTGGGTGCATGATTCTGAGATAGAGATGAAACAATATATTAGCCTCCTCTGAGAAGAGAGTTGAGATTATGAACTCCATATGACTCTCATGTGTATTGCAATGGGAAATGAGATCTGTTGAGTTAGACATGCCTGTGGATGAGCATAGGTGAACATGATCCTAGTGGTTGAGCACTAGCGAGTGTGGTTATCCTATGAGATGAGGTGAGATAGAGACACATCCCTGTGGCTGAGCACAGATGCATGTGCCCCGAGTGGCTAAGCACTAGTGGGTGTATGAGATCCCTTGCTATATTTTTCAAGAGTCAGACTGACCTGTAACCCTATTTGTTATGTAAAGGGTACAAGTCGACCCCACCTTAATTTAAAAGATAATTAATGTAAAATATAATTAATATAAAAGATAATTAATGTAAAAGATAATTAATATGGTAATTATTAATTATATTTTGATTTATTGAGGTTGGACCTATTGTGACAATAGACACATCATTTGATGTGACAAGTATTATATAAATAAAGGTGAATCCCCATTGAGGAAATGCACTTATCATTATGTCATCTTATTATTTCAAAAGTTGTGGTCTGAAATTATGAGAATTACAACAACCTCTTGTGTGCTAGGTTTGGTGATGGTGTGGGAGGTATTTCTCTTGAGGAATATAGCAAAGGATTGGTTGGGTTTTCTTCCCTTGTTGAGAAGGGTTTCTCAGGATATTTCTTGTGTTCTTGTGCATGGTTATTCTTCTTGTGATATTGGTTTGTTGAAGTAGTTATGGTTCAAGTAATAGTTAAACAAAATATTTAAAGAGAATACATGATCCATAGCTCATTGAAATCCAACATGGTATCATAGTAGGCTTGAATAAGATCATTGCACATTAAAATTGGAGGTAATGGCTATCAAAACTCTATTGTAGGTGTGAAGAGAAGAGGGTCAAACCTCTCTTTAAAAATTTTGTGGTAGATGATGAGGCCGGACCCCTCTTAGTTTCACTGTGAATATTGAGGCTATCCACAGGATTGGCCAAGACCATAGATGAAGACCGCAACAAGGCTTCCACAGTAACATCTTAACAATAGATCCATAAGGCTGCTACACAAACACCCTAACACCCTAAGGCTTCCACACTAAACAACAAATCTATAATAAGAAAATAGGGCCATAATTTTCTGTGGTTGAAGAAGAGATTGGATGTAGGCCTCTAAGGCTGTGGAATCCCATAAGAAATGTCCTTGTGGTATCAGGGAAGGAGGTGGACCTCTCCTTAGCTCTATGGTAAATTTTGAAGGGGTCAAAGCTAGAAAATGTCTGAGTTACTATAAAACCCTGACCGAGCTTTTCCTTCTAGTCTATATCATCACAACATGCTAGTCACAAGTATGCATGCTACAACAAATCATCAACATATGTATCTATTAACAAGACTTATCTTGGGGCAGCTGCTAAGATATTTCATGATTTGTAATTAGTGAGAAACCCAAGGATTGCATTTACAGTTTCTGTTTGGAGTATCAATATTTCCTTATTTACATTGGAAGGAAATTATAGGTTGCAACTAAGGCTTGGCATTCAACATGTAAAAGGGAAACAAGGAAAGGTATATAAATAAAGTAGATGTAACTAGAGAATGGGTGGTCAAAAGTCTCACATCTCCCAAGTCTGAGAGAGATGAAGGAAATGATAATTATATGGTAAAGGTAAGGAGACCCGTGACAACAAAATTAAGGAGACATGTGACAACATAGTTAAGGACATGATAATTCTATAGACCTATGACAACGCAAAAATTATAAAATGCATTGAATATATTGGTAAGAAAATAGTTCTTGCTAAAGAAGAGCAAGAGCTACCCTTTCCTAAAATGAACACATTGTTACAATAAAAAATTATGAGTAGTTCCACCAAAAGAAATGTATGGTGTAACTACATTTGATGATAGAGAAGTATTGTTTATTGAAATACAATTCAAAGTTTAGGTTACACTGGGTTATCATGGGCATATATCACTTTGGAAAACAATTCTTCTAGAGTTTCTTGTAGGTGTGAAGAGTGGACCAGATATGAAATACAACAACAATGATTTCTTGAAGTGTTTGGTCTTAAAAGTAATAAAACCTTGATTACAGTCTTGAGCTACAAGGTTGATGCAAAGACTTGTATAGTACAAGGTGGCTACAAAGAAAACAAGCGAGGAATTTTATTGATCATCATGACATTGAAAAACAAGAAAAACCTCCATTGGTGTACACTCTCAGGTATGCACTTGTATATATGTATTATTTGCATCATTGTCATAAGGGTACTTGCAGGAGGAAGGAACCCTTCGTGCAATCATTAACCCAGAGAAGTCACAATGCATTCAGAAGAACAACACAATGGAAGTGAAGAATCCAGGTTTGATTTTTTTACTTATCATGCTACATTACAAGTAGGTGTTGTAGCTATGAAAAAAATCCTTAAATTATTTTGATTCTAGACATGTACTCATGAATCTCCTCTAGGAGACATTATTTTCTTGTTTCCTTTCGTTTATTTCCTTGTTCCAGGCAAGTTTTCAACAAAGGAATATTTTTTTCCTTCAAAGACTTTAGAGGGAGTTAGTTGACTCAGAGGGAGTCAAAACCATTTGAGAAGAAGGAAAAGACAAATACCTTCTCCCCCTCAACAATTCATAAGGAGAAAACCATTGATACAGTTGATCCAGTTGTTCTAGTTGATATTCCTAGCGACTTTATAGTAGGCCATAAAAGGCCTTTGTGGGCTTGACAAACTCTGCAAGAGGTGGAAATACATGCATCTGATGGAAGTGTTGAGAAATACAAAAATGAGACTTGTAGTCAAGTGAACTATGATGAGACATATTGATCCAGTAGCCCGATGCACTCCCATTTGTACTACCATACATGAGTCGGAAACTACATCAGATGGTGGGTTCTTGATGAAGTTTAGGTTTCATCAAGGGTGTTTTTTATCCAAACATATACTATTACAGTGTTGGTGATGAAAACCATATTTTGATGACTTATTAAAGAAGTCGTGTTGTTACAAGCAAGCTTTGACTTCTGATTTTGAGATGAAGGATATGGGTATGGTGCACTATTTATTGGGACAAGAAGTATGAGAGAGGACTCATAAGACTTTTCCTAATTCAAGGAAAATATACAGTGGGGATATTAAAGAAGTTCAGTATCACAAAATGTGAATCCATGTCTACACCGTTGGTGGTGGATTTGATGAAAAATAAATAATGATGATTCAGACGAGATTGATACACATGTGTACCAACAACTAATTGGATCATTGATGTATATAGTTAACACTAGACATGATATATTCTATGCAATGAATTTGCTTAGTCAATCCATGAGTTAGTCGAGATAGACTCACTGGATAACAATAAAGCATGTATTGAGATATATATACGAGGCACAGTTGGATATGACCTGAGATATGCCTCCAATATGAACTTGAGTTTGGAAGGATATGCCAATATAGATTGAGAAAAGAGTACAGTGGACTGGAAGAGCACATCCGATTGTTGTTTTACCTTGGAGTTTACCATGGTTTTCTGGTGCAACAGGAAACAAAGCTCTGTGGCCTTGGGTACCACAGAAACAAAGTATATAGCATTGAGTATGGAAGTCTATGAAGAATTGTGGCTTCTAACATATTTATTTAATCATGACATGGATCCTATTATTACTTGTTATAACTAGAGTTGTGTGAATCTCTCTGAGAACCTTGTGTTTTATGATAGATCAAAACACAATGAGATAAAATATCATTATATCAAATACATGTTGCAGAGGAAAGAAATACACGTGTAGTATCTTTCTACACATGAGCAGATTGCAGATATATTCATCGAATCGCTTGTCAATGCGAAGTTCAAGTACTTTTGTGAGAAACTAGCTTGGTGGAGATTACTTCCCTAGCTGAAAGGGAGTGTTGATGATTACAGCCAAGATGAACTTCAAATACTTTCATGCGAGACTTGTATTGATGGAGAATGCCTCCCTAGAAGAGAGGGAGTGTTGATGATTACAGTTGTGTGACACATCCTCCAGGACACAGACCTAAGAGAGAGCCCCTAAGTTGGGTGTGTGATTCCTATATGATACAGAACTGGAACGTTGTGTTGGCCTCCTCCTTACAGATACTTGAGAAGAAATCCATATGATTCTCCTGTGTAATTCAGCGAGAAAGAATATCTATTCAGTTATATGTGCTTGTGGGTGAGCATAGGTGAGCGTGTGAATTCCCATGATCTGGGTGCATCATTCTAAGATAGAGATGAAACAATGTATTAGCTCATCTGAGCATAGAGTTGAGATGATGAACTCCAAATGACTCTCATTTTTAATGCAGTGGGAAAGAAGATCTTTTGAGTTGGATGTTCCTGTGGATGAGCATAGGTGAATGTGATCCTAGTGGTTGAGCAGTAGTGAGTGTGTTTCTCCTGTAAGACGCAGTGAGATAGAGAGACATCCTTTTGGTTGCGCACATATGGATGTGCCCCTAGTGGTTGAGCACTAGTGGGTGTATGATATGACTTGCTATATTGTTCAATAGTTAGACTTACCTGTAACCCTATTTGTTATGTAAAGGGTACATTTCGGCCCCACCTTAATGTAAAATATAGTTAATGTAAAAGATAATTAATATGGTAATTATTAATTATATTCTGAGTTATTGAGGTCAGCCCTATTGTTGGAATAGACACATCATTTGATGTGACAAGTCTTATATAAATAAAGGTGAATCCCCATTGAGGAAATACACTTATCATTGTGTCATCTCATGATTTCATATGTTGTGGTCCGAAATTATAAGAATTACAACACCCTCTTGTGTGCTAGGTTTGGTGATGGTGTCAGAAGTCTTTCTCTTGAGGAATATAGCAAAGGATTGGCTGGGTTTTCTTTCCTTGTTAAGAAGGGTTTCCCAGGATACTGTTGAGAACTCAATACACCCTAAAATTCTATGTCCAATTTTACTTTTTGGGTACCACTTTATCTCTTTGCATTGTCTGATTCGTCTCCATTTTGGAAAATCTTACATTTGATTACCATTTTTTAGTCTCATTAAGTCTTTGAAATTTTTTCTTGAAACTATGACAATCATCAACTTAAAATATTTAACATTTAAATAAGGAATCAGATAGACAAAGCACTTCACCCGACGCACTTAATAAATTCGGCATCAGTAGACAGGAGTCTTCTTTCGTGAAAAGCATCATTGTGGAGATCATCGGTTGTCGATCCCTTTCGGCATCGAGAAAAGGAGAAATGAGTAAATACTTCAAAAGAAAGAAATGTTATCATAGATAGTGGATACCCGATGTGCTCATCGGAGTCAGAGAAAATCAGACCGCGACGAAATTTTTGACGATCATAAAAGTTTTTTCTTGATTCCCTATTCCCGAAATATTTCAGCATCGGGAATTTTCGAAGGAACTAACCCAAAGGAAAGTATGCGATAGGGTTTTCCCCGATCTTCGAACCCTGATATATTTTCGGCATTGGCGATCCCCATGCTTAGTTTAGGAACATGAAATTGAAAGAGAGTTCTGACTCCTATTAATACTCACGATTTAAGTCACTGGTTTTCATTACCATAAATCTCGAGTCAGTGGTACCACGTTAGCAATGTACGACAAGGTCAATCGACGTCAAAGGTTTTTGCAGAAGGATATCAATAAAAAAATACAAAACAACTCAGAGCAACACTAAGAAAAATATCGGGATTAACTTACAAGAATTTTGGACTGTAATGAAAACAATAGATTCACATGCAAAGAGAAAAATGATGCATTCAACTACTATGATCACAATCCTTTCGTCAAAATTTCGAGACTTTTTATATTAGAATCCCATCAGGCTCAAGTTACATACACTAGAGACCGTCTACACATTTTGGCCAACCAACCCAGTTACATTGAGGACATGAAAATTTTCACAAGAAAAAGGGAAGACTATCAAAATTATGCATCACGTCTAAGAATAAAAAACAAAGTTTGCCCAACATGCCTCTTCTGCGTGCAAACTTTCCCCCTGTCTGCCTCGCACTCCCAGAGGTGTTGTCACCTTTTGTTCTTCCAACTCCCTTTGAGCTTCACTCAACTGCATGATCATATCTTGTGCTTCCCGAAGCTACCGCTTGAGCCAGGTTGTGTTCCCTTCACGACCCTGTAGCATTGACACCTCAAGGTTCTTTGCCGCCAATGTCCAACATAATTCTCTATTCTCCTGGGAAAGCTAAGCTATGACGAGTAGTTCCTGCTCCAGCTGTAGATTAGGTCCTCATACTTTAGAACCCAAAGCTTATGTCTTTCTCATTCGACTCCCGCTTCCTTGACCTAGAGTTCTGACAGGCACCAGCCAGATAGTGTGCATTAGGAGCTCCTCGGTGGTTAATCTTGCGCACGATTCAATCGGGATTTGGCTTCCACCCCCGAATTCCCTATTGTTCCTGGGCCTTCCTCTCCTCCACAATATCTTCTATTGAGGAAGCGTGGCTTCCAACCTATGGCCTTCCGACACAACTTCTTCCACTTCGGCCTCTGCACGGGGCGACACCATCATTTTCGTGCAAAGGTCAGAATATCCATTTGAAGCCTCTGGAACACTTGTTTCAAATAAGTATGAGTCCCAGGAATTTTGTGGCTCGGGCTTGGTGCTTCAGCTACCTCGTAGGCCCCGTCTTGTGTCTTGAGGAGTCCCCATGGTGCGACATCGTATCTACCTTATGCGTGGAGGATTTGACAAAGGCCTAGAGCCAAGAAGTTGATCGAATTAAGCTCACGAGATGAGTCACCTATGGTGCATAAGCTCAAAATGGTGAGTAGAACACATCCAGAACATTTGGAACTTATAACAAAACGAGGAAGCGAGCCGAAACGTGTCGGGGAACACTGAATGACTTGTGACGGGATGTTTTAAAGAATTACTGTATCACATCCACGTGACAGGTATGATCCAGGGCATGTGAGATACAATTGATAGGAATTGCGTAGAATGGGTGGTACGATCATCTCGATTCCTTTCAATTCCCCCAGCCTCCATAATGAGCTAATGATGGTTTATGCACTTGCTGATGAGACTTTTGTCTGAGAAACCTGACTCGACCTAAAGAATTTAATGACTTCTCTTATGACAGTATCTGATCCTTTTAGAACTTACTCTTACTTTTGGCACATGTTCAACTTTGACATCCTTTCCCGAACCCAAGGGCCAACTGGCCACTGGCGTGATTTTGACTCTCATGTTTTTCGTACCTAATCTATCATGCTATGACGTGCGAATGTAACCCACCCTAACTGAAGAAAAATGGCAGCACTAACAGAGACGGTGCAGGTAACCTGAAAGGTTGCAAAGATCGCGTAAGTATCAAACAACCAGACCTAGCTAGATTTACAGGTATGCATCAGTCTGTTTTCTTCCCGTTTACGCTTTTCATATATTTTGCCGAGTATTGTTCTGTAAGGAATTTCTAAATTATTTTAATTCTGATTGGAAGGAAAGATCCCTCCGACTATCGAGCAAAATAGGCTCTATAACTTCTCCAAGAAATCCGAGTGAAACTAAATCCGAATATCAACAAGTGATGAAGGATATCGGACTCCCAGAGTTCGACACCCCCGATGAATTCTTCGACTTATGAAACATAGTCGAATCACATACCAAGAAAGATTCATTATGGGCCAAAGAGCTAGCAAAGGTGACCGGCACATGAACATCCAATTAGAGCATGGACTATGCTACAATAGTTAAACACCAGTCTGGTGAAGTAACAAGTGCATGCGGTGGAGGTCAGAGGAATTTATGTGGCTCCAATGGAACAACATATATTTCCATGGGCCCAAACCTGTGAGGAGTTTTTTATCAGTTGGTTGGAGTATGATAAAATTCACACTTGCGAAGGGATATCCTGAGATGACTGTTGGAAAAATGTTAGGAGAGAATGCCATGTGGGGAGTTTTGTTTTGTTTAAACTACACTTATTAGTTATTTTTAGTTAAATTTACATTATAAATAAGAGCATCGACCAATTAGTTAAGGGTCAATGGTTGTTGCAAGAACTCTTTCTTTCTGGTTGTTAAGAATTGTTTTAAAGCTTCCTTTAATTGAGTAGTCCTTTTGGAGCAGAGACAATTTATTTTCATCAAATGCATGTGATTGGACGTGGAGAAGAACTATTTCCTATCTCGTTTCATGAATGATTTTGTAATGAGTAAGAGATATTTAATCTATTTTCAAGTTATCTGGTGCAATATTTTGTTGTTCTTTACTTTAATGATGAAGATGAATCATGGTATTATTATGTGATGGATGATTAAGTAGGTGAATTATTTTTCTTGGCATTGTCTTATCACATATGTGTTTTCTTTCTGGTAATTAGTTTCTCAGACAGTAATTGGATGCTTACATGGTTAATGTATTAGTACTAGGCCTATGGTAAAAAATTGTCGTTTGCATGCTTGAGCAGCGGGTTATCCCAAGTTCAGCCTCTTCCCCAGTAGTTAGAACTTAGTCCTATTTTGTTTCCAAGTTGGTTTATACTGGCCTACATCTCATATCGGTCCCACCCAAGAGAAAATACAAAAAGAGATAGTCTAAACTAAAGGAAGAGCCTTCAGAAGAAAACATAAATCCCATCGATAAATTGGTCGTATTGCAAGATCTGGAGAACCATTCCACTATTAAACGTTGTAGAGTCTAATTGGGCCTCGGTGGCGGGTTTGGTTCCTAGTGTTGAATCAAGGGATTTAGGACCCATCAACAGAACTGGCACTAGAAGGAGGGCTAAGAATGAATAGTTGGATATATATTTTACATGGTATTTCAAACAACCTATAGATTCAAAACAACCGACATGTATGACTAGTCATTCCCAAGACAACCCACACACACTGAGTATTCCTGAAATGAGTAACTCACCCCAGCCCAAGGAAGAATATTTGCACCCTGAAATACCTTACATTCTTCCTCACGAGGAATTAAATCAATTCAGAAGTATCACAAGAGCATACACCCGACGAATCGGTGCATTATCCTTAACTCCAATACTTCATCGAAGAAAAAAGATGAGTAGGCCAGTGGTAAATACTCCCAACGAAGTTTTTGTGCACATGGTAGAAGACTTGATAGATTTTACAATCACTGAAATCCAATATCCTCTTGATCTGATACCCGAAATGCTAGCCGATGATGTCTCTAAACCAAACAATTTTTCAGAAAAGGAGGAGTTTAATTGAGAGTCTAAAGATATGGAAGGAAACAATGACCAAAATGAAGAAAGGGGGAACCCACCTCTGAACAATCAAACCTAGTTGGCCAGAGACACTTTGGCCTTCCTAGGACCAGTCCATAACCTTCCTCGACATCCAGAGAAGTTACTTCCTAAGTTTGATCCTGAAATCTTAGGATTTCCTGAAGATCATATCAAGAAATTTATACTAGCGATCAGGCTTATAAACGTCCAACATGAAGACATAGTTTGTAGGTTGTTCCCCCACACTTTTTATAACTCAACCTCCACATGGTAGTTTAAATTACCTATAGGATCCATAACTAGCTGGACAAAGTTTCAAAAATATTTTCTAGATAAATTTGCAAAAGAGAATACTACGGGAGCTCTGATGGCTGAGTTGTTCGTCGCTACCATGAGTTAGAAACACAAGGTTAAACATTTCAATCAAATATTCATGACCAGTTTAAACAAATTCCAGCCCAAAGACAAACCAACTCAAGAGTTTCAAATTGAAGTATACACTAACGCGCTCCCAGCTTCTATTTCCATGTTTGTGAAGAGGGTTTCCAAATGAACCTTAGCTGAGAATTTTGAAGAAGATAAAATGATAGAATTCAAGATGAAAGGGTGTAAAGAAGGCTAGGTCTCTTTAGTTAATAAAGAAGTTCAACCTCCTCCTAGGAGAGGACTCCTTCTAACTAGACCGCCAGGGAAACATGGAGAACAGACTCCCGACAAGGGTAATGGAGACATAGAATATCCACAATGCATGGTTAAGAAATTATCGAACGAGATCATAGACATGAAGAGAAACACAGGGGAAGGAAACCAAGGCCAAAGGCCCTATAATCCTTTCTTTAAAAGAAACATGTCGTTCAAATCCATTGAACCTTCCCCATCTAACTTGAATATCGATATAGGGAATGTCGCATCTGATTCCTTATGTACTTATCTCCAGGAAAACTACTCTGAAAAAGACTGCCCTCAATGGGTGCATGCCATGAATTTGATGGCCAACCAGTTTTTAGATGAGGTTTCCCTAACCGAACAACCAAGCAGTTCGGTTATGAATTTTGATGACCAAGAAGAGATTGACCCACCAAAAGATACAACCATGCTGATATGGGATCCTGACCTAATTATGACTTCCGACGACCTATTTCAAGTTCAAGAACCACTTGCAGACATCTTGGTTGTGAAAACTAGAAGTAAAATCCCTCCTGTCTCAAAGGATCCTACTACCACTCAAATGTCAGGGGAAAGGTCAACTCCCGATCACCCGAAAGCATCTTTTGCTCCCCGTAAGAACCCTATTAGCATCCATACAAGAGAATCGCCCAAACTGGAGTACAACATAGTTGAAGATCTGAAGAAGTTGAAGGCTAATATATCAGTTATGGATATATGTAGAATCCCGCAACAAAATGATTTCCTTCTACAGGCTTTGAGATCAGTTGAAAACCCCACGAAAAGAAATGAACAACCAAGAAATCTAATCCCCATAGATCTGGTGAATAAACCAACTCTAAACACATGTTCGGAAGATAAGAAGGGAAAACCTTTTGTCCCACCTTTCCTTTTAACATTTGAAGTTTTCAACATAAACCTCCACAATTGTTTGGTCGATTCAAGAGAATCTTCCAATGTTATGCCTTTGTCTATCTGTAAAAAACTAAGCGTAGTTCCTCTCAAGAGTGATAAACATGTAATACAACTAGACAAAACCCAAGTGAAAGTCATGGGAGAACTTAAAGATGTAATGATCAGGATAGCAACACATCCTAAGTTTTTTCAAGTGATTGACATCATTGTAGTATATATCCCAGAAGCTTATGGATTGTTATTAAGCCGAGATTGGTTTGATAAATTAAACAGATACTTTAGTACAAACTGGGCACACCTTTAGCTACCTCTAAAGGGATACAAAAATATGATCAGGATCGATAGGGAAATATATTTGAAACATATTGTCACTGATTTACAAACCTTGAACAAACCCTCATTGACAAATTTCCCCATGCTAGGCAATTATTCTTGCGACTCCTACTTCGGGAATTTTCCCCCTCTCTTATCCGATGTCCCTCTCACTCAAACCTCTGAAATAGTGTTTCAAGATAAATCACCGATATCGACAGAGGAAACCCTCTTCTGTCAAGAACATGTGCTTGAAATCATGACAAAGGAGATAATGGAGAAAGAAAGTAATAAGAAGAAAGAAATGATTAACTTTCTCTCACAAATGTGGACAATATACTTTGATGGATCTGAATCATAAGAAGGATTAGACGCAGGCTGCATCCTCATAGATCCAAAAGGAAAATGTCAGTTCATGTCCTATAGATTAGAATTCGAATGCACCAATAACACCACCGAGTATGAAGCTCTAGTACAAGGGTTAAATAAATCCATAGACTTAAACGTCAAAGAATTGAAAGTTTTCGGAGACTCGGAGATTATCGTTAGACAAGTAATGAATACTATACATTTAAATTCCCCACACCTAAAGAACTATCAACATGAAGTACATAGGTTAATAGAGCATTTTGAAGCTTTCAATATCACCGCGATCCACAGAGCAAAGAATATCCTTGCTATTTCCCTGGCCACAGCGGATTCAAGGTTGTCACCTCTAGAATATTATGAAGCCTCTCTATTCACCGTGGAACTACTCTACAAACCATCGGTGCTTAACAAGATTTATAATTGGAAAGTCTTTGAAGGATATGATTAGATCATAAACTTCCTGACTAACCAAGACAATTTCAAAGATTTGGCAATTGATGATGAAGTATTCCAGGAGAAATCGACAGAAACTGATCCTCGAATAGGTCAACCTATTGACAAATCAAAATATCACACCATCCCGAAAGGGATAGATAATTTGGAAAATTCATTTGACCTGAAAGAACGATTTAGGGGGGCTAAAAATACAAAGACCGGTATCTCTTGTCCCCTGCATGAAACTATAAATCTCGCAACCTTGGAAAACCCAAATAATGTGAATCTCAGCAAGACTATATCTAAAGAGGAAAGAAATTCTTATCTCAAACTGTTCAGACAATATCAAGATTTCTTTGCATGGTCCTACCAAGATCTGAAAACTTATGACACCCGTATCATTCAACACACCTTACCATTAAAACCTGAGGTGAAACCCTTCCAACAGAATCTTTGAAAGTATCACCCATCCCTGTAACCTCTCATGTATCAGGAATTAAAGAAACTTTTATATGCCAAGATCATCTTCTAGGTTAGGCATTTTGCATGGGTAGCAAATCTGGTTCCTGTGAGAAAAACGTCTGGAGAAATTCGCTTATGCGTAGATTTTAGGATCCTGAACAGAGCTTCAAAACAGGAAAATTACCCAGTCCCTCCAATGGAGCAACTCCTGCATACCGTGTCTAGCTCGAGTGTTTTCTCTCTAGTGGACAGTTTCTCAAGTTACAACTGATTCCTGGTTTCAGAGGAAGATCATTTGAAAGCTACCTTATGAACCAAGTGGGGAACGTTCGCTTATAAATGCATGCATTTTGGGTTAATCAACACAGGGGCTAACTTCCAAAGGGCCATGGACGTAGCATTATGGGGACTAATAAACAAGTGTTTGGTAGTGTATCTAGACGACATAACTGTGTATTCAAAGAACAAAGAATAGCACATCCAACACTTGACTCATAGTTTTGAAAGGTTTAGGATATACGGTATATCCTTAAATCCCAAGAAAACTATTTGCGTTGTCGAGGAAGGTAAGTTACTAGGGCACATTATATCTCAAGCAGGCATTCACATAGACCCAGAAAGGATTAAGGCCATAGCTCAACTCTCATTGCCTCACAACAAGAAAGTTATGTAGTCTTTTCTCGGGCAAATCAATTTCATGAGGAAATTCACGCTCGATTTCACGGAAACTATCAAACTCTTACAAAATATGATTCACAAAGATGCCTATTTTAAGTGGGATGATGAACAAAAGGATGTTTTCATCAATATTAAAACTGCTATATCCCAGGCCCCCATGTTACGAAGTCTCGATTTCAATAGGGATTTCTTCCTTTATACTTTCACGTCCGACCAGTCGTTAGATGTAGTATTGACTTAGAAGGATGATGACAACAACAGGGCTCCAGTGTCGTTCATGAGAAGTAATCTCCAAGGAGCCTAACTAAATTATCTTGTCATGGATAAACATGCATATGCAGTATATAAGGTAGTAAAACACTTCAGGTCTTACATCCTCAAGAACCACACCAAAGTAATCGTTCCTAACCTCATGGTCACATCCCTATTCACTCAACAAGAAATGGGTGAGAGAAGAGGAAATTGGATGGAAGTAGTTCAAGAATTTGATCTAGATGTAAAACCTGCCAAAATAGTTAAAGGGAAAGGGTTATGCAAACTCCCAGCTGAAGCCCAAGACCAAGTAAATAAAGATTCCAAAAGGGAGAATGAAATGGCATTATGGTGTGGTGAAATATCATATATTTACCCAGGGCCAGAGTCTTGGTATGAAAATTTGACTTATCTCTTGCACCATGGTACTTGTCCAGAAAATTTCAATCCTAGGGAAAGGAGAGCTCTCAGGTTAAAGTCCACACAATATCGCCTCATAAATTTGGTACTCTTTCGGATTAATTATGATGGGGTATTGTTAATATGTATCAAACGTGAAGATGCAGACAAAGTTCTGAAGGAGCTCCATGATGGTCCTACCGGTGGACATTTCGCAGGAAACACCACCGCTCATAAGATACTGAGATCTGGATATTATTAGCCCACCTTGTTCAAAGATGCTCACACCCACACTAGAAACTGCAAAACTTGTCAAATAAGTGTTGGGAGGGAGAAGAGAGAAGCAGTCCCACTCCAACCAGTGACTATCTCTAGGCCTTTTGAGCAATGGGGGTTGGATATCATAGGAGAAATTACACCCAGTTCTTCGAAACAACACAAGTATATACATACTTCCATTGATTATTTCACGAAGTGGGCAGAGGCCATCCCTCTTACTCATGTAAATAAGAAGTTGGTGATCTAATTCATAGAACAACAACTTATCACAAGGTTTGGTGTCCCTTCTGTTCTAGTTTTCGATAATGCAACTTATTTTTCTTTCACTCTATTGACATATTTTTCTCTAGACAAAAGAATCATAATTAGGTACTCTACAAATTATTATCCACAGGGAAACGAGGTGGCATAATCAACCAATAAGAACCTAGTGATAATATTAAAAAAGACGGTTGCAGATAACAAAAAGGAATTGGCATAATCTACTCCATAACGCTCTATGGGATGATAGGGTCACACCCAAGGAAGCGATAGGAAATTCCTCATACCTTATTGTTTATGGGCAGGAAGCCATTCTCCCAAATGGGATTTATCTTCCATCTCTTAAACTAGCCCAAGATTCCAGTAGGGAACCTTAATCGGTCATACAACAAAGAATTCATACTCTGCTCATGCTAGAAGAAGAGAAAGAAAAGTCTAAGTCAAAATTTCTAGCACACCAATAGACAGTGAAAAGATGGTTTGATAAGCATAAGGCTAAAGAGAAAAGTTTTGAAGTAGGAGACTTAGTCCTAAAATGGGACAGAGAAAATGAGCCAAAAGGCAAGCATTCTAAGTTTCAGAATCTGTGGCTTGGACCTTTCCAGGCGGCTGAGAAGATTGGGGAAAGAACCTATCAGTTACAGAATCTAAGGGGGAGACCTGACGCCCTCCCAGTAAATGACCAAGCCCTCAAACAATATTTCCAATAATAATAAAATAAATAAATAAATGAAAATGTTTTGTGTTTTGTATGGATGTTTTCATGATTGTGAAATGCATTTTTTTTCTTTTTTTCTTTTGCTTTTGGACTTTTTTGCTTTTGAAGGTTGTGTTCAGAGAGACAATGTTCAACTTTAAATCATGCGACATAGAAAACTATGCTCCTAACTCATCACTCATATAAAACACAAGAAGCATTCAGGAGCTTGCGGTTGCTTTGAGGAGTTCTCTATCTAACTTGTGCAAATGAACAACTTCGGAGAAATGTCAGAAGTGTCTTCTTAGTCATTCGGTAAGACCTTAAGGGAAAGAATGAAAGATGGAAAGGAATACATGAACCCCGAAGACAAATTTAGAAAAGGATCCCCCTTAACCATCTCACTTTGCAAAATAAATAGACATCATCCTCTCCCACTCACTCAAGGCATCATTTCGAAATAAAATTGATATTATCAAAAGAGTGAACAGTAGGAGAGGGTATGCATATATCTCTGCCAGGTCTATGGATGCTCGCTAGCAGTGGAGCAAGGTCTGTGATGTCGGGGTGACTCCATTGGGGCTATGGATGCTCGCTGGTAGTGGAGAAACACCATATCAAATGATTAAAGGTAACTAAAGGCTTCATGCCAGTGAATAATTTACTAGATTTTTGTCAAGAAGGGCATGAGTCAGGGCTACAGGAAACAAAGGAGGAATACAGGTTAAAAACGCCACAAGCAGACCCGGAAGCATCTACCCAAGAATTTCGGATGCAAGGGTAAAAGAGACTCTGATTTAAAACCAGTTAAGTTCTCCACCAGCTTTTGCATCAGTTGAGCCTGAAGGAAGAACAAATATTTTGCTTTCTCCCAGTAAGTCGCCATTTGTTGAGCACTCAACACACCCCAAAATTCTATGTCCAATTTTACTTTTTGGGTACCAATTGATCTCTTTGCATTGTCTGATTCATCTCCATTTTGGAAAATGTTGTGTTTCCTTACCATTTTTGAGTCTCGTTAATTCTTTGAAAAGTTTTCTTGAAACTATGAAAATCCTCGACTTAAAAGATTTAACATTTAAATAAGGAATCAGATAGTCAAATCACTTCACCTGATGCGCTTAATAAATTTGGCATCAACAGACAAGAGTCTTCTTTCATGACAAGCATCATTACGGAGATCACCGATTGTTGATCACTTTTGGCATCGGGAAAAGGCGAAACAAGTAAATACTTCAAAATAATGAAATTTTATCACCGATAGTCGATACCCGACGTGCTCATCAGAGTTGGAGAAAATCAAACCACGACTAACTTTTCGACGATGCTAAAAGTTTCTTCCTGATTCCCAATTCCCAAAATATTTCGGCATCGGGAATTTCTGAAGGAACTAACCCAAAGGAAAGTATGTAATAGGTTTTTCTCCGATCGTCGACCACCAATATATTTTCGGCATTGGCGATCCCTAGGCTTAGTTTAGGAATGTGAAATTGAAAGAGAGTTCTAACTCCTATTAATACTCGCGAGTTAAGTCACTGGTTTTCATTACCATATATCTCGAGTCAGTGGTGCCACGTTAGCACCATGTGACGAGGTCAATCGAATTCAAAGGTTTTTGCAAAAGGATATCAATAAAAAAATAAAAAAACAACTCGGAGCAACACTAAGCACAAAAACGGGATTAATTTACAAGAATTTTGGACAAAGAAAATAGTAGATTCACACGCAAAGAGAAAAACAATGCATTCAACTACTATGACCAGAATCCTTTCGTCAAAATTTAGAGACTTTTTATATTAGACTCCCATTGGGCTCAGGTTACATACAAGTTTTGGCCAACCAACCCAGTTACATGGAGGACATGAAAATTTTCACAAGAAAAAGGGAAGACTATCAAAATTCTACGTCATGTCCGAGAATACAAAACAAAGTCTGCCCATCATGCCTCTTATGCGTGTGAACTTTCTTCCTGGCTTCCTCCCGCTCCTAGAGTTGTTGTCACCTTTTGTTCTTCCAATTCCCTTTGTGCTTCACTCAACTTCACAATCGTATCTTGTGCTTCCTGAAGCTATCTCTTAAGCCAGGTTGTGTTCCCTTCACGACCCTGTGGCACTGACAACTCAAGGTTATTTGCCACCAATTGTCAATGTAATTCTCTATTCTCCTGCTAAAGTTTAGCTACGGTGAGTTGTGCATGCTCTAGCTATAGATTAGGTCCTCGTTCATTATAACCCGAAGCTTTTGTCTTTCTTGTTCGGCTCCCGCTTCCTCGACCTGGATTTCTAACAAGCTATAGTCAGATAGCGCGCATTAGGAGCTCCTCGACGGCTGATCGTGCACAAAACTCAATCGGGATTTGCCTTTCCCCCCCCCCTGACTTCCTTATTTTTTCTGGGCCTTCCTCTCCTCCATGGTATCTTTTGTTGAGGAAACATGACTTCCAACCTATGCCCTTCCAACGTAACTTCTTCCACTTCAGCCTCTACACGGGGCGACACCATTATTTCCGTCAAAAGGTCAAAATCTCCCTTTGAAGACTTAGGAACATCTGTTATAAATAAGAATGAGTCCCAGGCATTTTTTGGCTTAGGCCCGGTGCTTCGGCTGCCTCGTAGGTCCCATCTTATGTTTTGAGGAGTCCCCATGGTGCGACAATGTATCTACCTTATGCATGGAGGATTTGACAAAGACCCAGAGCCAAGAAGTTGATCGAATTAAGCTCACAAGATGAGTCACCTATGGTGCATAAGCTTAGACTGGTTAGTAGAACACATCCAAAACATATGGAATTTATAATGGAGTGGGGCAGCGAGACTAAACGTGTCTGGGAAAACTGAATGCCTTGTGACGAGATGTTTTAAAGAATTAATGTATCACATCCATGTGAAGGGTATGATTCGAGGTGTGTGAGATACAACTGATAGGAATTGCAGAGGATGGGTGGTACGATCATCTCAATTCCTTTCAATTCCCCCAACCTCCATAATGAGATAATGATGGTTGATGCACTTACTGATGAGACTTTTGTTTGAGCAACCTGCCTCAACCTAAAGAATTTAACGACTTCTCTTATGACAATATCCGATCCTTTTGGAACTTACTCATACTTTTGGCACATGTTCGGCTCTGACATCCTTTCCCAACCCCAAGGAACAACCGGCTACTAGCATGATTTTGACTCTCATGTTTTTCGTACCTGATCTATCATACTATGACGGTGGATGTAACCCAGCCTAACTGAAGAAAAATGTCGGCGCTAACAGAGATGGTGCAGGTAACTCAAAAGGTTGTAGAGATCACATAAGTATAAAACAACCAGACTTAGTGAGCTTTACAGGTATGCATCAGTCTGTTTTCTTCCTGTTTACGCTTTTCATATATTTTTCTGAGTATTGTTTTGTAAGCAATTTCTAAACGATTTTAATTCCGATTGGCAGGAAATATCCCTCCGACTATCAAGAAACATCGGCTCCATAACTTCGCCAAGAAATATGAGATAAACTGAATTCAAAGATCAACAGGCGATGAAGGATATCAGACTCCCAAAGTTCGGGACCCCCGACGACTTCATCGAATTGTGCAACATAGTCGAATCGCATACCAAGAAAGATTCATTATGGGTCGAAGAGATAGCGAAGGTGACTGACACATCACCAGGACAAGTGAAACGGTGTATGGAACATCCAATTAGAGTGTGAACTATGCTACAACAGTTAAACACCAGTTTGGTGAAGTATCGGGCGCATGCGGTGGAGGTCAGAGGAATTTACGCGACTCTAATGGAACAACACAGTTTTGCATGGGCCCAAACCTATGAAGAGTTGTTTATCTATTGGTTGGAGTATGAGAAAAGTCACCCTTTCAAAGGGATATCCCAAGATGACTGCTGGAAAATTTTTAGGAGAGAATTCCACGTAGCGATTTTTATTTTGTTTAAACTACACTTAGCCATTATTTTTAGTTAATTTTACATTATAAATAAGA
Organism: Picea engelmannii; assembly: GCA_009831015.1. Classification (NCBI taxonomy): domain Eukaryota; kingdom Viridiplantae; phylum Streptophyta; class Pinopsida; order Pinales; family Pinaceae; genus Picea; species Picea engelmannii. The sequence continues at coordinate 667,758 of ML778444.1, forward strand.
GCATCGACTAATTATTTAAGGGTCGATGGTTGTTGCAAGAACTCTTTCTTTCTAGTTGTTAAGAATGATTTTGAAGTTGCCTTTAATTGAGAAGTCCTTCTAGACTAGAGACAAGTTATTTTCATCAAATGCATGTGATTGGACGTGGAGAAGAACTATTTCCTATCTTGTTTTATGAATGATGTTTTAATGAGTAAGAGCTATTTAATCTATTTTCAAGTTATCTGGTGCAATATTTTTTTGTTCTTTACTTTAATGATGAAGATGAATCATGGTGTTATTATGTGATGGATGATTAAGTAGGTGAATTATTTTTCTTGCCATTGTCTTATCCCATATGTGTTTTCTTTTTGGTAATTAGTTTCTCAGACAATAATCGGATGCTCACATGGTTAATGTATTAGTACTCACATGGTTAATGTATTAATACTAGGACTGTGGTATAAAATTGTCGTCTGCATGCTTGAGCAGTGGGTTATACCAAGTTCATCCTCTTCCCCAGTAGTTATAACTTAGTCTTGTTTTGTTACCAAGTTGGTTTATACTGGCTTACATCTCATATCGGTCCCACCCAAGAGAAAATACAAAAAGAGATAGTCTGAAATGAAGGAAGAGTGTTCACAAGAAAACATAAATCCCATCGATAAATTGGCCGAATCGCAATATCTGGAGAACCATTCCACTATTAAACACTACAGAGTCTAATTGGGCCTCGGTGGTGGGTTTAGTTCCTACTGTTGAATCAAGGGATTTAGGACCCATCAACAGATACTTCTTGTGTTCTTGTGTATTTTTATTTTTCTTAGGATCTTGGTTTGTTGTAGTTGTTATGGTTGAAGTAATTGTTAAACAAAAAATTTAAAGAGAATACATGAGTCGTAGCTCATTGAAAATCCAACATTTTGTACATTCTGGGTTGGATTTTGGTTCTGGTTTCCTCTGGCTTGTGATTTCGCAACTAGTTGGGGACATTCTTCTATCACATGGTCCAGTTCTTTGTAATATGTGCACGTTGTACAAATATTCATCCAGTCACGGGCCAAGTGTCTGGGTTGATTAAAGTTATAACATATAATATTTCCTCTTCCTCCTCTACCAAAACTTCCTCTACTGTGGCCTCTGCCAAAGTTTCCTTTGTTCCCCATATTGAATCCTCTTTGAGTATTATATTGAGAACCCCCTGTTTCTGATGCAACATTCTCCTCTTGGATCCTATACATATCTGATGTGTGCTCCATGATTAAGTTGAACATGTGACAATCCTTTCATCATGTCCCAATGACTTGCAAATTTGCATAACAAGTTTCTTAGGGTACTCTGATATTTATGTAGCAATGGAAACTCAATTGGGTGAGGCCTCATTTCTTACATATCTCACAATATCCTCCTTTCATTAGTGGATTCAATGCTCTCGTCACCAAGTACTGCGTGAATGTTGGGAATTCGTCCTCATGATAACTGTTAGTCCTACATTTGGTACACCAGACTTGCTCACATTTCTCCTTTACCCTTGTCAATTCTGATAGTTGAATCATCAATATAGTCAATTGCATCTACACTTGTGCCATCCCTCCACTCTCTCCTACAATAGATGATTCCAATTTCATTTCAATTTCTAGTGCCTCGAGCTACGATGAAATTGTTTGTTGAACCAATGGCCTATGAATGTGTGGTATAAGCCCTGCAATGAACCATTCTCAATGTTGTTGATCGGGGATCTCAAAATTCATTCTACCCATCATATCTTTGAACCTTTCATCGAAGTCCCATACTGACTCTTCTTGTATCTATTTAATCTCCTTTAGTTCTATAATGTATTGCGACTCTGACTTTGGCTTCTTAAACTCCTTCATCGTCACTTTCCTTATGTTTACCAAAGTTATGGATTTCCCTGTAGGTTTGGTACTCTTCAACTTCATGTACCAGACCAACACACAACCTCTAAATTTTGTTTCCAATTGCGCAATCTCCACAGCCTCTTACTGAACATTATTTGCGGCCCAAATTTTCTCAAAAACAAGTAGGTGTTGTTATGAGTCCTCTGACGCAAATCCATGGAACTCGGGAAGTATAAGGGTGTTTTATACCCATGCCATGTTATTGTGTGGATTCCCTCTACTTGGTGATTTTGATTGACTCTAATTCTAACTCTGAATCCGTGCACTATTTCCACTACTTTGACTGATAGTACTCAGTCCTCCCTGGATAACCACAATTTCTTTTGATAGGTATTCAATTGTTATTTCTGATTGTGGTGATGCACATGGGGTTGTGGATTTGACACAAGATCCTTTCTGAGTAGGACTTACCATTTCTTCTATTACTGGACTGGACTGGAACTCCTTTTCTTCTCCTCCTATATCTGGTATCTCCACGATTCAAACCATTGCACAAGGTTCTCTCCTCTTTGTCTCATTGCACGACTCTCCTTTCTCAGTCCTGTCATTTTTCCTCTTATACCTCCTTCCTCCACACAACTCCAAAATTGTATTTTTCCTCTGGTATACCCTCTGTTTGCATCATTTTTCCCTCCCTTCCTTTTTCATCGCTTCCTTCGTTATCTCAGACTATCCTCTTGTCATTCCCTAGTTCCCCTATGTGCACAAATACCCTTAGTAGTGGGAATCCATTATCATCATGAACTTGTCACATAATAATAGTTTTGTCCATGTACCTAATGATTTGAGGAACCTCCCGCGTGGACCTTTCAAAAAGTCCCTTTTCACAACATTATATGATTGAATACAATCTACTACACAATCTGTAATATATTCTCCTAATATGTTATCCAACCAAAAATCAATTTCACAAGTATTGGGGTTACTTACATAATTCAGTTGTCTTACCAATTCAGGAGTCTAATTCCTCGGTGTTGTAGGCATGTACCTTCCATTTTTCTCCACTAATATTTCTAGCCACTCAGTCAGAATAATTGGAAATTTGGAAAAGAAAATTTCATGTAGAAATGTGTACACATACCTTTGCATCCATTGCTTGTCAGTCATCCGAGGGTTTATGTTCTTCTATCAAGAGAACTCTCGTTCCTTCCTTTCCAACAATTATGATATCTCCTTCTTCGTCGGCCTCCAAAACATCCCCTTAATCGTAAATTTTTGGTCCCGACAACAGAACCATTTGTTGGCACTACACACGGTTAGTAAGACCCTATGTTCGATTTATCTATGACCAACAAAACCCAAAATACACCAGCCCTTTCAGCATCACCTTCTTGAGAAGATGAAGTCTCACCCGATGTATCTATTAGGACTATGAGAACTAGGCTTCCGCAGTAATAAGGGAATGGGAGGAAATCATTCGTTTCATTCTTCCTTATTGATTATGTGCACATAACCCTGTCCTTATTCAGGTTTATCTTACTTAGCGAATCAAATTCATATTATCAGTATATTCTAGATTACTACATAAAATCATTATTTTACCAGTTATGAATAGTGTGCCATGGTTAAACATAAGATAAATCTAATCTACTATGGAACAATGCAGAATTCATAGGCATAACATAAAATACATACGACACAAGATTTAACGCGGTTCACCAAAATTTGGGCTATATCCACAATGACTAGCTTCTTTATTATTCTTTTGATAAATTCTTTAGGCTTGCACAATGTACTTACAAAGACGTATCATGTTCCTCGTTCTCTTCTACTAGCCTAACCTCTCTACAATGAAAGCCTCTCCTTCTCTACATCATCCCTTACATTCATACATAGAATCCTCTATGGTACAGACTAAAACCAGAAAATAACAGGAACTGCATAGACCTCAATAGAACATAACATGACATAAACCTCCACGTCGAGTGAACCCCAATTCTCCCAACCCATTACATATTTATACCTCAATTATAGGGCTTAAAATCCTACTTGGTTCATCCCAAAAACCCATTACATTGCATGGTTAATTCAATTTACTGGTTGTTCAATTGCTTTCTTATGATTTTTCGTCTGCACGTTGCTTTTGTGCGTCCTTCCATCTTTAGAATGTTGAGTTTTCATCCTTCCTTTTCATCCTCTTTCTTCTCTTGTTTTTATTCTTATTTTTTCTTCACTTTTCTTTATTCTCTATTTTATTCTACTTACTACACATTGTCCTTCTCTATGAATATAAGATGTGCACTTCCATGTCTTTATTATTCTTCTCTATGCACCTCTTCTACATACTTCTTCTATACTTAGGATTTTTCTCAAAACTATATTCTGAAACTTATTTTCCAACAATGATGCATGGTGGCTATTCACTTAATTATCAGTTTAGAATGCTAGTGAACAAACACAAGTATGAAACATAGTTCATGGAACTGTGGATTACTGAGATGATATATGCTATGAAAAAAGGGATAAGGAACTCTATTGAGAAAATAGTGATAGAATGACATTCTTCATGAAAACTAAAATGTAGGATCTTGAGATGATCTATCGAGCTATAAATACTATAGTATGGACAATCTGCTAAGCCACAACATGACAAGGGAGTTGGGAACACTTGATATCAATGAGAAAATCGGGGGAAATATCCATGAGATGATGAAGGAAGTTACAAATGGAGGTGGGAGGAAATGGGGCATGGAGAATTAGTCTAGCAAGAACGTGGGGATGTGGTATATATAGAGGGAATATGGTGGTGAAGACGACGAAGGAGAGAAAGAAAGATGTGATAGAGGGGGTGACTTGGAGAACAGGTAGAAAGTGGTGAAAAAATGTGACTTATGGGGATATCAATATGCCAAATCTGTGTACTCGTGCTAGGAATCCATCCCCTTTCAATTAACTGAGGAGCTAGGAAACTCCTCCAAAGCCCACGTGAATTGTCAGACAGAACCCACACCTTATACTTATTGCAACATATCAACCATATTTAGAAATATGGAAAATTTGCACAAATTGTCAATCTATCAACTCCACCTATGTGACTGATATGAATGTTGCACTGTCCAAAAGGTAAATTATGTAGACTAAGAGATGCGTGAACTATTGTACCATCTACACTAATCCTTTTCTACCCATATTCAAAAGATGATAATGGGAGCTAAATGATGGTTGATCCCTAGTGTCCATAGAACACCTTTAAAATTCATCCATTAATGAGTCCCTTGAGCATCTATCCTTGTAGGGTTTCTAGCTTGGTAGCACCTACTTCACTAATGTAGACTAGCCAAAAAGCACCCTACCAATGCATGTGTAGCTTGCTAGGATGGTGTAAGTATTTGATATCATACAATAATACTAAAGATCTAGGATGGAGAATTTTCTAGTGGATGTTATGATCATGCCATGCCCTTTTCCTTTCCTTCTCAACAACTTGGTTGAAATTCACCATCATTCGATCTTCCTCTGGTACCATTAGCTCATCTTGAGGTAAAACGGATGATCCCCAATCATCTAGGTTGCTAGTGTGATCCGGAGGCTAGGAAAAACAAATTCAAGAGACATGCCACGTCTTTTCCATATATAGTCAGAATGGTGTGTGATTTTTTATCCTTTTACATGTTGTTCGATAATACCATAATATTTCGGCAATGTGTTGATCCCAGTCACGACACTGCACATTAAAAAGTTTTGTTAGAGTATGTTCTAATTTTTTATTAAAATCCTCAACTGTACCATTGGCTTGAGGGTGATAGGGGGTGGTATTTTATAGGTGGATCATGAACTCTTGAGTGATTTGTTGAATCCAGTCTCATTCAAAACATACAATTCCTAGTCATTCATCAACACCCTTGGAAAATCGAATCTAGTGATGACATTCTAAAAAATGAACAGTGTCACCCTGTCTGTTGTACAATCTTTGAATGGTGTTGCTTCATCCTACCTCGTGAGTTATTTATTCATGGTAATAATATAACGTGTCCCTATACGACATGTATGGGGACTAATGGGCCCAAAAAGTATATTTCCCATTTGTCGAAGGGCTCTATTGCGATCACAGGAAATAAAGGAAGCTCATATCTTCGAGAAAGCTTTCCAACACATTGACATACATCGTATTTTTTACAATAATATTTATCATATGCAAAGAGGGAGAACCACAAAATTCATACACGAAGGACCTTGTGGATGATAGCATTACTGATATTATGGCCTCCAACAATACCTTAATGTGCCTCGTATAGGATGGAGTCCCATTCGTGCTCTAGAGACATCAATGTAGGGTGTCATATGTGCCTAGCTTATACAATTTTCCCATAATCAACTGATAAATGAAATTGTGGGTCACCATTTGATGATGTTGCGTCGACGCATACCTAGTCGGAGCTTGGATAGTTATGAGATATTTCACGATTTCAACCAATTTATTAGGCATGGCTTCAACCTAAAAGAGTTGTGCATCAGGGAGTTCATCATCAAGGCTCCTAAAAGTTTCCCTAGTCTCGATTTGCAACAGATGATCTGGTCCAACATTATGTTTCCCTATATTAATTATAACTTTGAAGTCAAACTCTTGAAAAATAAACAACCACCGATTGATTCTTTTGTCAAACACTGGCTTGTTGAAAAAATAATTGAGCACAAAGTGACTAGTGAATTATTTCAAAGATGATCCTAGTAAGTAGTGGTGAAATTTATGCAAGGAATATATCATGGACATCACCTTGCACTTTATTTTCATATAATCTTTTTCAAAGTTGGAAAATTTGTAACTTGCAAAAAATACCATATGATCAATGTTTCCTTCCCGGGGCTTCCCAAGAATGATGCCCGACACAATAGATGAAGCATTGACATGGACATGGAAGAGCTTCAACCAATCAAGAAATACCATAATTGGCATGATAACAAGTTTTTCTTTGAGTGTATCCAAGTATTTATGACATTCTGGTGTCCACTCATATTTAGTATCTTTACGCAACACATTTTCCATTGTTGTCACGATCTAGGCATAATTCAGGTTGAATGGTCAGTAGTATCTTGTATGAACCAATGTGGAACACATTTTACTAACTGAAGTTGGGGATACCATATCTAATATGGCATCGATCTTAGCCTGGTCCACCAATAATATATCCTTGCACACCACATGGCCCAAAAATGTGGCAAATTGTGTACAAAAAATGCATTTCTTCAAGTTCAAAGATATTTGTAGCTGGTGGCATCAATCCAACATTAATCAAAGAGCTTCCATGTGTTATTTTAACAAAATGAATACATTACAATCATCCAAGTGTACCTCTAGAAACATGTGCATAATCTCCTTGAAGGTTGCAACCACTATCCATTTAAATACTGTAGGGGCATTCTTGAAGCCAAAGGGCATGAGAGTGTATGAAAATGAACCCCATTCAGTCACAAAGGTAGTCTTGGCCTGATCCTCCTCTATGATTCGAACCTGATGATATCCTGAGAAACTATTTGGGAATGAGTAGGCTTCTCAACCGCCAACATTTTCCATCACCTCTTCCATGAAGGGTTTCAAGAAAGGGTCATGGACATAGGCTATGTTGATACTTCTCAGATCGACACAAATCCAAATATCCCTGATCCTTTTGGGTTGCACCACCATATGACTAATCCATTCAGACTCCTCTTTAGGGACAATGATCCCAACATCCAACATCTGATCCAATTCTTTGTGCACCTTCTCCTTATATTTGGGATTCAAGCGATAAGGCCTTCTCTTGACAAGTTTGAGTTGAATCTTCATGGGTCCCAACGAGACTACAATGCCTTTCATTTGAGAGAAACTCTGAGGAAAACAATCCTCATATTTCTTGAGAAAGTCAACCACCTAAGTGATTATATCCTTATTCGAATAGTCTCCAATGATGGTCATGTTGGGAGATTCTTCATTGCCAATATTATGTTTCTTGGTTTTGATCGGGCCATTATAGTCTGGTGTGTCCATTTCTATTTCCTTACCCTTTAGTGCATGTTCTCCTTTAGATTATTTTATTTGGATGTTTGGGGGGTCATCGTCATCAACATTGTCAACAACAATCTTCCAACAATGGAATACATCTTTCATTTTTTTCATCGGTTAATGATACGAACATACTACCCTAGGTGTGGCTTCATTTGGCTACCAATGGAAAAGAAAATCCTTAATCCAGAGAGTGCATCTCTGGAGCTGGATTTTCTGCTATGAAGCTAAATTTTAAATGGAACTGGGAACTCATATGGGTCCACTCGAACATTTTCATCCTGAGTTCCTCCTAGATGTACCAACTTCTAGAGACCATGTTCATTGTGTGGATGAACTGATGTACCCATTGGGCTCGAGGGATATTTTTAGAGGTCAAATGTTTTTCACAAAAATAAATGTGTTCTTGAGGATCCTCAATGCCCTTGTATTGGTTGGCTAGTTCTAAATCAACGACAGGCTAGAAAAAAACCTTTATTAACTCAGCTACCTATGCCCAACTCTGAATATCTGGGTGATGGGTCTCCTACCACTGTGCAAGTGTCCCTTGAACCACTACATCCATGGAATAAAGCCTCTACTTCATGGAGATGGTTTTCTCCATTTGTGTGAGGAATGTCTCTACCATCCCTGTCACATCAAACTGTGGGGCATCGCATAGCTCAAACCTAATCCAACGCACCATGTTTTTTATCCTCACACATATGCGAGTCAAAACTTCATAGAGGTTGTTTTCCCACTTATCCATGGAATCCTCAGAATCTGTGTTATAAGACTTGACACTTCTCCAGCTTACCTCTCCATCTACGGTGTGGTTGATGTAATCTTCCTTTAACCTAATGATCTTATAGATATTTTCAATTACTGAGCTCCACACATCCTCATCCACTATTTCATTATACCTATCACCTTCATATGGATCTAGTGGTGGGACCATGTGCGAGGTGTCTATTTCAAATGACATCTTCTTCTTCTTCAAGTTCAACACCAACTTATTATCAAAGGCCCAGTCAATTCCCACTAATGCAGAATATAGATCACACTCATCCATAATATGTATGAAATCAAAGTCATCCTTTGTTTTTACTCCTTCTATGTTCACTTCCACTTTCTCCAACCGATCTATTGGGTATATATTGTTTTGATTGGCCAAACGGAGTTGGATGGGCGACCAAACCAACTTAGGTTTACCCATCACCTCCCAAGATTTCTTCAGAATAATATTCACGTCGAAATCAAAATCCAACATGATTCCATCCATGTCATAGCCACCAAGTTCTTCCATCATCTTAAATTCTTGGCCAGTACACTTTTTCTTGTTGACCTAACATACATCCCTCTCTGGTAGTAGAGATGATATTGCTTCCTCCAGTCCTTGTTCCCTCATTCAAATAGCTACCTTCTATGTCAACTTACTTGCATATTCTTGATCATTCAACAATGATGAAATCAGTCTGATTTCGAGCTTCTTCAATTGACCATTGCATTGCGCACTACACTTCTTCATGCACACAAGCTTCCCCCAAAGATATTTTTGTCACACTGTAATTCCTGACGGTCACGAGATTCTTGCAACGACCTTTGTGTCATGCATTATACTTCTTCACAGATCCAAGCTTCCTCTAGCAACCTTTGTGTCACCCTTTGCAATTCTTCTCAGATCTTGGCCTCCTCAAGGGACCTTGGAGTCGCATGTTTCATATACGTGCATGCTCTTTCTTATTCAATTTCTCTCTGTGCATCGCACATGAACTGTTTCTACTAGGTGACATCAAAACTTGGAGGGAGCTAAACTTCCTTCCCTATCTTCACATATGGATGTTGACCTGAGCCTTCACCATGCTCAAATTCTACTCATGTCTTTTCTTCTCCTCAAGTGACCACCCATAAAACAACTTCCTCATTACTCTTATTATTCTTTCATGAATTCAAATGCACCATGTTGTAATTGGTATATTGGTATTCCCACTTTTTCAACATGTCTAGACAGTATTTGGTGACATGCTCAGGACTATATCAATATGCACAAAGCATGAGTGATTTGGTACAAAATTGTGCAACACGACGGATCTCACTACAATTAAAACACATGGGGGGTCTACCTCCTCCTTCGCCATATCCTCGGCTATGATCGCACCCATATCTAAATCGAGTATCTTCTTAGTATTCGCCTCTTTCCATACCTCTATGTTGACCACTCTTCTAATCTTCATGTACTACCTAGAATTCATCATGGGAATTATCTTTCATCAACTAGAGTGAGTGGCAATTATTGACATCATTCCCAACATATTTATAGAACTCATATAATGGGGTATGAGTTGTTGTCTGGTATTTATGAAAGGTTTGGTAGTGGGGTGGAACATGGCCCCAGTGTCTGCGTATCTCACACCTTTTCGTATGCCCAAATGGAAATGGACTAGGTGTTCCAGTTGCCATATAGTTTGGTAGTACTAGATGTTCCTCTCTACGATGCCCTTCTGAGTGGCATGTGGTACACCATACATGCTCGCGCACGAATTTTGACTTGCACACAACTTTTTTCTTAGCCATATTTTTCAATTGCATGATCAGTTTGGCCAACTATCAATGCACTTGTACCAAACCTATCGACGTCTCCTCTCCTCATGAAGTAGCCTCCATACAGATTGTAGTTTTGATTGCCTCTTCCTGATTCATCACATTCTACTAAGTGAGTGGGACTTGGATATGGGGAATTAACCCTATAATAAACCATTCCATGTGCTTCACCTCCTAGATTTGGAACATCAACCTATCCAATAAGATCTTGAACCATTGGTCATAATCCTAGACAGTTTCTCCTTCCTTTTGCTTGATGTTCTTTATCTCTATGATACATTGGGATTCTGACTTAGGCTTATGGAAATCCCTAAGCAGATCCTACTTAATTTCTATTAGGGACCTTGTTTTTCCTACTAGCGTCATATCCTTATACTTCATATACCAGGTCAAGGCTATTTCCCTGAATATGGTCTCCAAATGCATGATTTTGGCTGCTTCATCTATTATTCTCTTCATAGACTAGATTGCTTCACATGTAAACCAATGTTGATATGCATCATCCCTACCCGTTCCATTGAACACGAGTAGTCTTAGGGTGTTGTCTTGATTTTCCATCTTCAAACTTGAGCTCGTTCCTCCTCTATGACTCCTAGGGTGTTGAATTCTCAACACCAATACTTCTTTGGGTGAAGTAATATTTAATTCACTTTCTTCTTAACTCATATCCTCTCTTTTATCTTCTTCTTCTCTCTATTCTACTTCAATTGCTTCGTTATTTCATGTATTTTATCCTTTATTAAAAGTACACAACGAGGGTGATCAAGATTTATGAGAGGAACAAATGAATAACAGACTAAATACAATAACACATACATATTAAAAACAACAACATATATCCAATGAACAATAACTTCTATTGAATAAATAAAATAGGATGAAACTGTAAAACTGTAGAACTAAAAACAACTTGTTCGAATGGTGGTAGCTATCTTTGAGAAGAGATGTGGTTGTTATGCGCATTTGTTTGAGTAGAATTATTACAATGAGGCTCCAGAGGCCTTTTTAACATTACTCATGAATATCAAAACCCTAGACATCCAAAAACCTAACCCTAGGAGAGGAAACGCCAAAATTTATGTGGGCCTCGATGGGTAAGTTGGTACCTCAATTTCCTGGGGTCGTAACGTTTGCACACGACCTTCATTTTAGGTGAAGGATAGCCCGTTGGAAAGGTCTTTTCGAGAAATACACATTATTCTATCAAACTCCAACTATGTCAATAGTTTGACTTTGGAAAGCCAAAAAAACATTGTTTAGGGCCCCAAAACGGATCTAAAAGTACAAAAAGATGTACTTACATGAAAAAATTAAAAATAAGCCATTTGGATTACGTGGGAAGCCACCAATATCCACCTAGAAATTGTGTATGGATTTAAACAGACTCGAAAGTGTAGAACCCAAAATTACAAAGAATTACAGAAGAATGTGTTAACTAAAAATTGTCAAGAGTAGCCAGTTGGAATAGGTCGGTGGTCGCTAATATCCACCTGGATCAGTCCTCCCTCCTTAGGAATCAATTGTATCCATTGCATTGAGTGCCCCCATCAGGTGAGGAAACGTATGCTAAATTTTTCCCCTGGTGAGCCACTTGCATTGGTGTAGGAGTTGTCTTGCCTTGATAACCCAATAAAGTTGGATTCTTTTGTTGGTGAGTTCCCTTGACATGTGTGTCCACTATCTGATCAATGGATGCTTATTTGATGCAGTCATGGTTTATCTTTGTTGGTGTCAATTGTTATTCAATCTTTGAGGTGTCCAATAATGGTGGAAAATATGGTCGAAGGAGGTCCACATTGAACACTAGGTGCAAGCTAAGGAAGGGTGGAGTGTTGATCTCAAAATCATTTTTACCAGCAGCCTTGGTAATAGTGTAAGTCCCATAACGAAGTGGGTGGAGCTTCCAATGGGGACCTGTAAGGTTCCATTTCTACAAATGTAACCAGACCTTGTCTCCCACTAGAAACTTATGTGATACCCAATGTTGATCATGGCACTGCTTGTGCTTAGCATTAGTGGATGTGCTAAAACTACTCAATGAATATAATGGCTTTGTTGGCCTTAGAATGAACATGGGAAGAATTTGTTTATGTTGTTGCAAGAGGTAGTGCAACATCAATGGAACCCAAGGGTTGGAATCCCAGCCCCACCTGAAAGAGGTTATGGTTGATGGAGCTATAAAGAGCCATGTTGTAGTTATGTTGAACATAGGGAAGACTCTCATCCCATGTACACACATGCTTAGAGTTATACATGCGTAGGATGTGCACAATCATCCAATTCAAGACCTTTGTTTGGCCATCAGTTTGAGGGTGGAAGGAAGTGGATTTAGTGAGCTTGGTGTCCAATAGTGACCAAAGACTTGACCAAAATGTGTTGAGAAACCTACTATCCCAATCGAAGATGATGGTATGTGGTATCCCAAAATGGACTCACACTCGTTCGAAGAAAATCTTGGTAGTATCTATCACTATGATGCTCTTCTTGCAAGTTGTGAGAATGGCCATCTTCGAAAACCGATCAACCACCAAAAATACACAATCATTTCTTTGCTTGGTCAATGGAAGGACAAAAATGTAATCCATAGAGATGGATTCCCAAGCTCTCTCGGGATTAGGAAGAGGGGTGTATAAGCCTTGCTTCTTGATGGCTATCCTGGCAATGGAATAGGTAGTGCAAGATATGATATACTTGCTGACGTCCTGTCAAATTTTTTGAAAAATAAATGTTTCTGTAGAATGACTATAGTTTTCTCCACACCAAAATGTCCTTCCATCCAACTTTAGTGAGCCTCCCAAATCATCTTTGCACGCTCACTTGGAGGAACACAGAGATGGCCCAGATGGAATAACAGTCCATCCTGAATGTTAAAATTGGTGGCATTCACGCATGTACCCAAGAGTTGATAGGTGGTGGAAAAGTCTAGATCTTTTTGAACAATTTTGAGCCACTCAGATGCCTCATTCCCAGAGGATTGAAGCACAATGGTGAGTGCAATCACGAGAGTTTGACTGAGGTAGTCAGCGAAACAATTTGTGCTCCCTGTCTTATACTTGATGTTGGGATGGAACTATTGTAGGTAGGTGGACCACTTATGATAGTGGTCATTCTTCAACTTCCCCTATGTTTGTATGAAATACAAGGTCTTGTGATCAGTGTGGATGATTGTCTCCTTTTCCAGAATGTAATGTTTCGATTGACGATAGGCTTGTACAATGGAAAACATTTCCTTTCATAGGTGGGGTATTTCAAGAAAGTATCTGAGAGTGTCTCATTATGGTATTCTATCGAATGACTATGTTGTGTGAGTAATGCACCTACATCATATTTGGATGCATCAGTCTCAATCTCGAATGGTTGTTGTAGAACAGGTAAGGAGAGTACTTGTGTCGAGTACAAGCGATGATTCATATCATCAAATGTTCGTTGTTTTTCCTTCCCCCACGTGAAAATTTCCCTGCCACCACCCTTTTTCTCTTGGATAAGGGTCATGCAATATGGGAGAGTCCCAACATGAACCGTCGGTAGAAGTTGGCAAGTCCCAAGAAGCATCGAAGCTCGATTAGTGTAGTCGGGGCATGCCAGACACAGATGACTTGGATCTTATCTAGATCAACATTTACCCCATGCCCATCAACAATGTATCCCAAGTATTGGAACTTGTTCATGCGAAAGGATCATTTTTCCAAGTTGGCATACAACATTTGTTTCCATAGAGTGCTCAAAACCTATTGAATATGCTACATGTGATCCTCCAAATTTATGTTGAAGATGAGCATGCCATCCACATATACCACCAAAAAAGAGTTGGTAAAGGGTCTCAATACATCATCCATCAACCTCATGAAAGTGGGTGGTGCATTTTATAAGCCAAAGGGCATGACCAGCCATTCGAAGAAGCTTTCTTTAAATTTGAAAGTTGTCTTCCATACATTAGTTGGCTTGATGATCCAGATTATTTTTGGCACAAATGAGAGTAGAGATATAATAAATAAATGCACAAAGATATTGCAGATATTCAATAATATAACATAAATGTATCATAGATGCAACAATAAACACAGATATACAATAATACATGATTTATATTAATGAAATAAATGTACAGAGACTATAAAAATACCGAGTGAAAGACTCGCTAGAATGGTGGCAGCTTATCTCCGAGAAGAGATGTGATGACTACTCTCATTCGCAAGAAGATAATTACAATGAGGCTCTGAAGGCATTTTTACAATAAATGGGAATGTAAAAAACTCTAGACATCCAAAAACCTAACCCTAGGAGATGAAGCACCAAAAGTCATGTGGGCCCCGTTTGGGTAAGTTAGTACATCAACTTCCTAGGGTCGTAACTTTTGCATACGATCTTCGTTTTAGGCATATTATAGCCCATTGGAAAGGTATTATAGAGGAGATTCATTTTGGGGGATAAATAATGACTTTGGATATCATTAAGAATCTTTATCTCGAAAAAACCTTCATTCAGGCCCTCAAAATAGCCCCAAAAATTAAAACTACTAAAAATAGTAAATTGCCAAAATTGCGAGAAAATTGTTTTGAGCTAGTTGGAAAAGGTGGGTGGCCATCGATATCCACCTGGATCACTTGATCAGAACCTTGTGGTAGCCATAATTTAGGTCAAACTTGTTGAATAACTTTTCCCCCTTGATTTGGTAAAGGTCATCAATTCAGGGAATCGGGTACCAGTTCCTGACTGTGATTTTTGTTTAATGCTCTCTAATCAATGCAGAGCCACCAAGTCTCGTCTTTCTTCTACACTAGTACAATCAAGATTCTGCAAGGGGATGATTTGGGTCTGATGTGCCCTTTTTTAAGAAGCTCTTGGATCTGACACTTGATTTCGTCATTTTCCATCAGCAAGAAACTATAGATTGGTCCATTAGGCATAGTTGCATAGGGGGTTATATCAATTGGATGGTTGACTTGGCAGTGCATTGGTACCCCGGAGGGTGAGGAGAAGATGTCTCTATATGCTTCCACAATCCCTTTCACTTCCTTCTTCTACAAAGAGAGTCTACGTGTAGAGGCCATGGATTTGGCGGAGACCTACTTCTTAATGTGAGAATGGATCACAAACAATACTAACTTCCTAGTCTGTCAAATGACCTTACTGCATTTCTTAGCAGAGATTAAATAAATAGTTGTAGGAGACACTACCTCTAGTATCATGTACAATTGTCTACCCAAAGTAATAATAACACTACAGGGTCTAGACTCATACACAACATTTTTCTTCCACAAATATGGTTGTCCTAAAAGAAAATCACAAACTTCAAGGGGAACAATATCACACAATACCTCATTTTTGAAGGGCTTGATGTCGTAGGAAATACGACAATGTTGCCTAATGCATAGATCTCTTCCTTGGTGAAGTCAGTCGATGGTGTAGGGTTTCAAGTGCAGTGTAATCTACAATTATAACCACTTGACGACCTCTGCTGAGATCATTTTCTTCTGACTAATGCTATCGACAATGAAATGAAGCGTAACCCACTTTACCCACATCTTTGAGTGAAAGAGGTGTTCCTATTCCTCTTGTTATTTTGGTTCACTTGGCTAGAATTTGGTGGTAGCAACAGTGGCACTGGGTTCAACATCGATAATTTGATTCCCTCCTTCTATATTTGATTTAGAGTCAAAGCATTCCTCTGAATCGGAAGCTTTGAGCTCGACCACCAATGACTGCTTGGAGAGACATTCTTCGGTGTTGTTCCAAGGGATTTTATGGTATTCACATCATTTTCCCATGTCCTTCTTTGAATTTTCATTACCCTTCTTGTGTTGTGGCTTGGACTTGTTGTCTTGAGAGTGGCCATATTTTCTTTTTCCCTTGATTTTAGGGTTGGGTTCACCTTTTCCCTTCTTCACTTGTGAGGAGTTTGCATATCCAAACTCTCACCTCTTCTTCTTAAATTTTTGTTCGATCTTGAAAACATATCTATAAGTCGTACCCAATGATGTGATGTCCAGAAAATCCATTTATGTTTGAATGTATCTATACATACAATCATTATATTTCAGCACCAGATGTGTTTCATATTATTTGATACCCAATTTGGTGTGCAGGGTGTGGAAAATATTGATGAAATATGGTATTGTTTGGTCCCTTTCCTGACATAGGGTGGTCCATCTTGTGTACTAGTCCTCGTAGCTTCCAACAAGGTAGTATTGTTCTTTAATTTCATTCCTCAAGGAATCCCATGTGGGGGAGATGGAAAATATTGTGTATTCCTCTATGTCCCTTTGTTCAGAGTAAGTATCCCACCAGTACTTAACATGGGGGGCGACCTTGAGGAATGCAAAAGTAATCTTTTCCCTATCAGAAAATTTGTGGATCGAAAAATACCCTTCAAGCAGATTCAACCATTTATGTACAACATCCACATCTATCAGTCCTTAAAATAATGGAATATCAAAATTTACCTATACCTTGAAGGGGGTTGCATGGCTGCTTAATGAATATGCATCTCCCGTGGGTAGCCGTCGAAGGATCTGTGCACAGTTGTCCATAATTTTCTTGATTTGTCATGCAAGGGCTTCCTTGAGAGACATTTTAAAAGGATATCCTATCCCATCATATTTATTTTTGTCTCCCATGGGTTCTTGCTGGGATCGATGCAACCGATCTTACAAAGGATTGACTAGTTTGAGTCCCAACTTCTTGTACCCAGATCTTGTCGGGGACATGCACGAAGAAAAATAAATGAAGAGAAAACCACTCTGATACTAATCATATGGATTTATGAGAAGAATGAAATGAATAAAAGACTAAATAAAATAACACATATATATGGAGAACAACAACATATATCCAGTGAACAATAACTTCTATTGAATAAATAAAATAGGCTGAAACTGTAAAACTGCAGAACTGAAAACAACTTGCTCGAATGGTGGTAGCTATCTCTGCGAACAGATGTGGATGCTACATGCATCCATCTAAGCATAATGATTAAAATGAGTCTCCAAATGCCTTTTTAACATTACTCATGAATTCCAAAACCCTAGACATCCAAAAACCTAAGCCTAGGAGATGAAACACCAAAAGTTATGTGGGCCCCAATGGGTAAGTTGGTACCTCAACTTCCCGGGGTCGTAACTTTTGCATACGATCTTCGTTTTAGGTGTGTGATAGCTCGTTGGAAAGGTATTTTTTATAACTACGGATTATACCATCAAACTCTAACTTTGACTATACTTTGATTGTGGCAAGCCAAAAAAACATTGTTTAGGGCCCAAAAATGGCCCTGGAAGTACATAAAGATATACTGACATGAAAACATCCAAAATAATCCAATTGGATTAGGTGGGTGGCCACCAATATCCACCTAGAAGGTGTGTAGGGAATTAGATAGCCCCAAAATTGATCCATATGGATATTGGTTGCCACCCACCTATTCCAATTGGCTCCTCTTGACAGTTTTTAGTTCAACACGTTCTTCTATACTTCTTTGTAATTGTGGGTTCTACACTTATGGGGCTATCTAAATCTCTAAACATATTCCAGGTGGAGAGTGGTGGCCTCCCAACTAATCCAACTAGCTTACTTTGGATGTTTTTCTATCAACACATCTTTATGTACTTCGAGAGTCGTTTTGGGGCCCTAAATAATGTTTTTTTGGCTTGTCATAATCCAATTGTAGACAGAGTTAGAGTTTGATGGTGTAATGTGTATTTATTGAAAAAAAAATTCCAACGGGATATAACGTGCCTAAAACGGAGGTTGTATGCAAAATTTACAACCCTGGGAAGTTGAGGTACCAACTTACACATCGGGGCCCGTGTGACTTTTGGCGTTTCACGTCATAGGGTTAGATTTTTGGATGTATAGGGGTTTTCCATTCATGAGTAATGTTAAAAAGGCCTCTGGAGCCTCATTGTAATCATTTTTCTTAGAAATATGCCTGTAGAAGCCACATCTCTTCTCAGACATAGCTACCACCATTCGAGCAAGTTGTTTCAGTTCTACAGTTTTACAGTTTCATCCTATTTCATTTATTCAATAGAAGATATTGTTCACTGGATATCTATGTTGTTCTCCATTTCATTGTGTTTATTATATTCGGTATGTTAATCATTTCATTTGTCTCCTAAATCCGAATCAGTGGTATCATAGAAGTCTACTCTTCATTTATTTTTCTTCGTTCATGTCCTCGACAAGTTCCATGTACAAGAAGTTGGGACTTGAACCAATCAAGCCTTTACAAGATCAGTCGTGCCGATCCCGAAAACAACCCATGGGGGACAAAAGGAAATATGATGGAGTAGGAGATCCTTTTAAAATGTTGCTCGAGGAAGCCCTTGTGTGACAAAGGAATGAAATGATGGACAAATTTTCACAAATCCTTCAGCGACTACCCATAGGAGAAGCATCTTCATCAAGCGACCATGAAACCCCCTTCAAGATACATGTAAATTTTGATATTCCATTATTTGAAGGATTGATATATGCAGATGTTGTAGATAAATGGTTGAATCTTCTCGAAGTTTGTTTTTCATCCACAATTTTTTCGAGAGGGAAAAGATTACTTTTGCACTCCTCAAGGTTTTCCCCCATGTTAAGCACTAGTGGGATACTTACTCTGAGAAAAGGGCCATAGAGGAATCTGCAATATTTGCGTTCGCCCCTATTAGCACTAGAAGTCACCTTTAGATTGTGTTGAGGGTAATCCCAATAGCCATCATTTTATGTGTCATGGTTGGTTTTAAAGAGGTCAAATGGGTGCAAACTCAATGATAATAACGTCCTAACTCAGAAATATGGAATAGGATGCACATGCATTTGAGGTCTGGAATCAACTTCAGTCAGTAAGTTGGAGTAAGGGTGAATAGAGGGAAGACTTTGGTGAGGAGAGTGTAGAGGCTTGTCGTGGACATTAGGTCTTCCAAGAGCTTAAGGAGGAAAAACTTAAACACAAGATCCTCTTAAATTCAAATCTCAAAGAAACTGAAAGAAATTATAACAACACTATAATCAAACATCATCATAATACAGTTACAACAATTAATGTGAATCAATCATTCATGAACTCTCTCAGTATCAGAGGCAAATAATATGGAGCAAGAAAACTGACTTAGATTAACCAAGATGTCTCAAAAACAAATACATAACCAGAGAACCAATGTTCTTCATAAAAATATTACAATAGCACGGAGCCTAGCTCAACCATTTGACCTTAACAAAATATCAAAATGACTCCTATATACTGAGAACAATTCACCACTGCTAGCAGAGGCATGCATGAGTCATTAAATTCAAGGCTTTGCGTCTGCATGTTCTCTAGCAGACTGCACATGTAGTCTTCTGTCAGACGTGAGCTTCTGTTGGATGCAATCGTGCTTCAACAGGGACTAGAAGAAGAGTTGGCTTGCTAACAGTCCTTTTGGCTTTCCATTTAAGTGGTGAGACGAGGTTTCACCAACTTTCCTCACCTTCATTAACTGAACCCTCGAGATTAGAATGAGGCTTAGTTCCTAGGGGGGCGCCACGTGCTGCTCTTGGATTGGAAACTATATGAGAACATGATTGCGGGGCCGTCAAAAGTGGTTTGAACTCACATTGCTTTTGGGCCCGCAATCCACTGCCTTTTGCCACGTATCACTTTTGCCAAACCATGGTTTCAATTGTGGGACCGCTCAATAATTTTATCGATCAAGCAAGTTGCGTCCCCGCAATGAAGCATGGTCATTGATTTGGACGTGGTCTGCGATCTGTGCACACCTGCTATATTTAGCACTACTACCAAGATTAACCGCTCACCAACTTTAGAATCCGCCAAACTGTGCCCTGGGGGAGGGACGCTACTTTTGACGGTGAACAATAATACCTCTCAGAGTGACAGATTTGATGACGCATGGCAGTTTGGATTTAGATGGTAGAGATCTACTTCGGTACTTTGGGCCTTCAACACTTCAACATTTTTCATGGTGTGACCACTAATCTGATCCTCACAGGGGATATCCACCGTCGCAAAATTGAGCCCACCTGTTTGTATTTTAGGCTCGAAATGAGCTGCTCTGCATGTTGCACTTAGACGTTTCCTATGCAGACCACGAACTTGGACGACCTATTTCCCTTGACAACTATATGTGATAACATTTGGCTCCACAGGGAATCGCATGCTCCTTGCGAGCTTCCAAGAACAAGTAGTTCCAGTCGCCTTTTGCATTGGGCTATACAGGCTAGCTCAAAACACCCTATTGAGGAATACAGGTCGATAAGTAAAAAAAAGTAAAATAAACACACATGGGATGCATAGGAGCTTATTTATGTACAGACCTAAACTAATTTATTTTTACATGGTTCTAGGTGAAATCGAACTTCCACCATATCCATTCAAGTAGCTTCCTGACTGGAAGACCATTTACTCTATCAGTGATAAATAATAGATAATGCAACTATGACAGCAAAATGGTTACATCCTTCGGCTTCTCTCCAAAGGATGAAGTTGAGATAAAGTTGGGCGGCTCCAACATATGAAGGAAATGCCACTCCAAATACTCGCTGGCGGGCTAATAGAATGAGTGGAAAACTCCAAAAAAATTGTAATAGATAGCTCCTTCTTCTCCACAGCTGCTCACACAGAGCTGAATATCTCTGGTAAGCACAGGTGGGTGAATAGTCATTCCAGGCTAACTGGCCCCAGGTGATGGTTTCTCACTGAAATACTCTGGACAGGAGGTAAACTACCCCTCTAGATCTTCTGCTTCTCCTTCATGGATGTCCCAAGGATCATATTCATAATCATAATAAACAAGAACCATGGGAGAGCTCTGCTCTTCTTCATATTCACTGGGATATTCATCGCAAGTTGTTCATTCTTGGTCAGTATCCAAAATCACTTCTTCATCATAAGTAGGGCTACCAAGAACATCTGTTTTGAGGATCGAAATATCCTCTACCTCTTCATAAGAGCAACAAGCACGATCTGCCTCCAATTTTTCCATTCTTGCATAAAGTGATTTTACCAGTTCCATCATCTCCTCCAGGGGATGTCCCTCATCCTCACATCTTTCGCAAGAACGAACTATGTCCCGAACTCCATCTCTATACTCCTCACAACAGTTATGACAGATTAACTCATAGGAATAATACCTTTGAAAATTCTTATTAAAAGTTGCATGAAACTGTTCTAGGGAGGAGATGCTAGTAGGGGGCAAGGATCGATACCACTCACGGGCATCCCCATCCAATGAGAACACGAACATCTTCATTAATACATCCTCATGATGTATCTCCCACTGATGCATGAGTTCATGAAACTCATGGATATGTTGGGCAGGGTTATCATCTCTATGTTCTTTAAATATGGGAAAAACATCAACCCACTCATCGATAGTAGGAACAACATTTGGAAAACCAGGACCAATAGATAAATTGAAAGGAGCAAACCTTCGAGCCAAAATCACTTCCATCTCGAATCAGTGGAGTCACCAATCGATTCTTCAACCATGGATTCGCCAGGTGAATGATACACAGTCTGAGCGTGTCTGATCTTTGTTCACCATCAAAGACCAGATCTGATCATTGTGTTCTCCCAGGGGGTTGTAGTTGTAGCCAGATCCAGCCACACTGAAATAGTAGATTCGCCTCAGTGGAGTCGCCACAGTGGAGTCGCCAGGTGCAAGTGAAATGTTCAAAGGTTCTAATATTTGATGCACCTTTAGAATCAGAAGTTCGTTGTCGTTCTATCCCAGGGAAAATTATTCAATTCGTTCCCCAGCAATGATGCCATAAATGTAAGCACTAGAAGTCACCTTTAGATTGCGTTGAAGGTAATCCCAATAACCATCAGTTTATATGTCACCGTTGGTTTTAAAGAGGTCAAATGGGTGTAGACTCAATGATAATAATGTTCTAACTCATAAATATGGACTAGCATGCACAAGCATTTGAGGTCTGGAATCAACTTCAGTCAGTAAGTTGGAGTAAGGACGAATAGAGGGAAGAATTTGGTGAGGAGAGTGTAGAGGTCTTCCATGGACATCAGGCCTTCCAACAGCCTAAGGAGGAAAAACTTAAACAAAAGATCCTCTTGAATTCAAATCTCAAAGAAACTGAAAGAAATTATAACAACACTATAATCAAACATCATTATAATAAAGTTACAACAATTCATGTGAATTAGTCATTCATGAAATCTCTCAGTATCAGAGGAAAATAATATGGAGCAAGAAAACTGACTTAGATTAACCAAGATATCTCAAAAAAAGTACATAACCAGAGAACTAGTGTTATTCATAAAAATATTACAATACTAGGGAGCCTAGCTCAACCATTTGACCTTAACAAAATATCAAAATGACTCCTATATACTCAGAACAATTCGCCACTAATAGCAGAGGTGTTCCTGAGTCATTACATTCAAGGCTTTACATTTTCATGTTCTCTTGAATATTGTGCATGCAGTCTTCTGTAAGACACGAGCTTCTGTCGAATGCAATCGTGCTTCAACAGGGACTAGTAGAAGAGTCAACTTGCTGACAGTCCTTCTGGCTTTCCATTTAAGTGGTTAGACGAGGTTTCACCAACTTTCCTCACCTTCATTAACTAAACCCTCGAGATCGGGACGAGGCTTAGTGCCTAGGGGGCGGCCACGTGCTACTCTCGGATTGGAAACTATATGAGCATGTGATTGTGGGGCCGTCAAAAGTGCTTTGAACTCACACCACTTTTGGGTGCATAATCCATTGCCTTCTGCCATGTATCACTTTCGCCGAACCACGGTTTCAATTGCAAGACTGCTCAATAATTTTATCGATCGAGCAAGTTGCGTCCCCACAATGAATCATGGTTGTTGATCTGGAAGCGTTCTGCGATCTGGGTGCACCTGCTAGATTTAGCACTACTGCCAAGCTTAACCACCCTCCAACTTTAGAATCCACCAAACTATGCCCTGGTGGGGGATGCTACTTTTGATGTTGAACAATAATACCTCCTGAAGTGATAGATCTGATAATGCATGGCAGTCTAGATTTGGATGGCCGATATCTACTTCAAGACTTCGGGCTGTTGGGACTTCAGTGCTTTTCATGGCACTATACTTCGTGCAATTATGAAGCTATGAATAGCTAGGGGATGCTAATATGATCCTCACAGGGGATCTCCACTGTCGCAAAATTGAGCCCGCCTATTTGTATTTTAAGCCCGAAATGAGCTGCTCTGCATGCTACGCTTGGACGCTTCCTGTGCAGACCAGGAACTTGGACGATCTGCTTCCCTTGACAACTATATTTGATAACAACCCCTACATGGGATTACTTCCGGGATTCCATTAAAGAAAAGTACTACCATGTTGGAAGCTATGAGTACCAATACACCAGATGGACTACCCTGCGTCAAGAAAGGGACCAAACAATACTAGATTTCACCAATATTTTCCATATCGTGTGCACCAAACTGGGTATCAAAGACTCTAAATGACAACTGGTGCTCAAATGCCACAGTTGTATACATAGATACATTTAAATAGAAATGGAGTTTAGAATATTATCAATTTTGAACCCAGTGCCATTGCCGCTACCACCAAATTCCATCCAAGCGAACCAGAAGAACCAGAGGAAGCATAACGCCTCTTTCACTCACAGATGTGGGTAAAGGGGTCTCTGCTTCATTTAATTGTCAATAGTGGGAGTTAGAAGATCCTGATCTCAGCAGAGGTCGTCAAGTAGTTGGACCTGCCGATGACACTACACACGGAGCCCTACACCATCGGATAGCTTCTCCAAGGACGACATATTCATGTCAGCCAATAGTGTTGTCTGCCCTACGACATCAAGCCTTTCAAAGACAAGGTATTGTATGATAGTTCTCCATTTGAATATTTTGATGTTCTTTTAGGACAACCATATTTGTGGAAGCGTCATGTTGTGTATGAGTCTAGACCCCGCAATGTTATTATTACTTTGGGTAGACAATACTAGAGGTACATGGCCTACCGCTATTTATTTAATCTCTACTAAGCATAAGGTCATTTCACAGACCATGAAGTTCATCTTCTTTGTGATCCATTCTCACAGTACGCATAAGGTCACTGCCACATTCGTGGCCCCTACACAAAGCCTCTATTTTCAGTAGAAGAAAGTTAACGGTATTGTGGAAGAGTACAGAGACATATTCTCCTCACCCACTGGGGTATAGACGCACTTCCAAGTCAAGCATCCAATTGATCTAATCCTTGGTGCACCTTTTCCTAATGGACTAGTCTATCGTCGCTCACTGATGGAAAATGATGAAATCAAGCGTCATCTCTAAGAGCCCTTTCAAAAGGGGCACAACAGACCCAACTCCTCCCCTTGCAAAATCCCTATTATACTGGTGCAGAAGAAGGATGGGGCCTGGCGACTCTACATTGATTATAAAGAATTAAACAAAATCATAGTTAGGAAATGGTACCCAATTCCAAGAATTGATGACCTTCTTGACCAACTCAAGGGGGAAAAGTTCTTTAGCAAGATTGACCTAAAGTCTAGCTACCACTAGGCTCCCATTGAACCAACTAATGTATGGAAGACAACTTTCAAATCTAAATAAGGTCTCTTCGAATGGATGGTGATGCCCTTTGCCTTAACAAATGCACAAACCACTTTCATGAGGTTGATGGATGATGTATTTAGACCCTTCACCAACTCTTTTGTGGTGGTATATTTGGATGACATCCTCATCTTCAGTAGAACTTGGGAGGAGCACATGCGACATATTTAGTAGGTTTTGAGCACTCTGTGGAAATACAAGATATATGCCAACTTGGAAAAATGCTCCTTTGGAATAAACATGGTCCAATACTTGGGCTACATTGTTGATGAGCACAGTGTAGATGTCGATCCAGCTAAGATCCAAGTCATTTGTGACTGGTCAGCCCCAACCATACTAACCGAGCTTCGGAGCTTCTTTTGAATCGCCAACTTCTACCAACTATTTGTGTCAGGATTCTCCCATATTGCATGGTCCCTCAACCAAGTGACCAAGGGAAGTGGCAGGGAAAAGGTCACGTGTGGGAAGGAACAACAATGAGCATTTGATGATCTGAATCATCGCTTGTGCTTAGTTCTAGTACTCTCCTTGTCCGATATGCAATAATCGTTTGATATTGAGACTGATGCATCTAACTATGTTGTAGGCACAGTTCTCACTCAAAACGGTCATTCGGGGGAATACCATATTGAGACACTCTCAAATGCTTTCTGGAAATATCCCACATATGACAAGGAAATGTATTCCATTGTACAATTTTGTCATCAATGGAAACATTACATTCTGGGAAAGGAGACAATCATCGACATTGATCACAAGACTCTACAGTTCATACAGACACATGAGAATTTCCAAAACGACCGCCATCAAATGTTGTCCACCTACTTGTAGTAGTTACATCTGAACATCAATTATAATATAGGGAGCACAAATTGTGTTGTTGACTGCCTGAATCGACCTCCCATGGCTGCACTCACCACTGTGCTCCATTCCTGTGGACATGAGGTGTCTGAGTGGCCCCAACTTTATCAGCAAGATCCGAACTTCACCACCACCTATCATCTCTTGGGTACAGGCACAAATGTCACCAATTTTCACATTCAGGACGGATTGTTATGCCATATGGTCCATGTTTGTGTTCCTACAAGAAAGTGTGCAAATATGATCTAGGAATCCCACTACAATCGAATGGTAAGACATTTTGGTATGGAGAAAATTGTGTTCATTCTACAAAAACATTTTTATTGGCCAAACCTTCAACAAAACGTCAACAAGTATATCAGATTTTGCACTGCATGTGCCATTTCCAAGCCAACCATAAAGAAGAAAGGATTATACACCCCTCTTCCTACTCCCAAGAAGCCTTCAAAATCCATCTCGATGGATTACATGTCTGGTCTTCCATCCACCAAGCAAGGAAATGATTGTGTATTTGTGGTAGTTGATCGGTTTTTGAATATGGCCATCCTCACAGCCTGCAATAAGAACATCGCAATGGAAGATACTTCCAAGCTCTTCTTCGAATGAGTGTGGGTCCATTTTGGGATACCAAAAACCATCATCTCCGACCGGGACATCAAGTTCCTCAACAATTTTTGGTCGAGTCTCCAGTCACTATTGGACACCAAGCTCACTAAATCCACTGCTTTCCACCCCCAAACCAATGGCCAAACATACGTTGTCAATTGGAGGATTGTGCACATCTTGGACATGTACAAATATAAGCATTCATGTACATGGGATGAGAGTCTCCTCTATGTTCATCATAGTTACAAAAGGGCTCTCCATAGCTCCACCAGCCATATCCCATTTCAGGTGGGGCTGGGATTCTAACCCTTGGGTCCCATTGATGTTGCACTACCTCTTGCAACCACATAGATAGAATTTTCCCATGTTTAGTCTGAGACTAAAAAATCAACCAAATTCATTGAGAGGATTCAACACATCCACCAATAGGTCTATGAGATTTTGCAGAAATACAATGCTAAGTACAAGAAGTGTCATGATCAACACAGGGTACCACACCATCTTCAAGTGCAATACAAGGTCTAGTTACATTTACAGAAATAGTATCTTACAAGGCCCCATCGTAATCTTCACCCACTTCTCTATGGGCCTTACACTATCGCCAAGGCTGTGGGTAGCAATGATTTGAGCTCAACGCTCCACCCTTCCTTGGCTTGCACCCAGTGTTCAATGTGGACCTCCTTCGACCATATTTTCCACCATTATTGGACACCTCGGATATCATAGAACAACTAGCACCAATAGAGATAAATTATGATTACATGGAACATGCATCCACTGATCAGATAGTGGACACATAGGTCAAGGGCACTCACCAGCAGAGGATCCAACTTTATCGGGTTGTCAAGGCAGGGCAACTGCTACATCAAAGAAAGTGGCTGACCCGGGGCCAAATTCAACAGAAGTTTCCTCACCTGATGGGGGAACTCAATGCAATGGATACCATTGCTTCATAAGGGGGGAGGACTGATTCAGGCTGATATTGGTGGCCACCCACCTATTCCAACTGGCTCCTCTTGAAATTTTTTAGTTCAACACGTTCTTGTGTACTTCTTTGTAATTGTGGGTTCTACACTTCTAGGGATGTTTGAATCCCTACACATCTTCCAGGTGGAGACTGGTACCATCCCACCTAATCCAACTGGATTATTTTAGATGTTTTCATGTCAAACATCTTTATGTACTTTCAGGGTCGTTTTGGGGCCCTAAACAGTGTTTTTTTGTCTTGCCACAATTAAAATATAGATAGAGTCATAGTTTGATGGTGTAATGTGTAGTTTTCGAAAATACCTTTCCAACAGGCTATCAAGCACCTAAAACAGTGGTCGTATGAAAAAGTTACGACCTCGGGAAGTTGAGGTACCAATGTACCCATTGAGGCCCACATGACTTTTGTCGTTTCACCTCCTAGGGTTAGGTTTTTGGATGTCTAGGGTTTTGGAATTCATGAGTAATGTTAAAAATCTCCATGAAGCCTCATTGTAATCATTCTTATCAGATGGATGCACGTAAAAGCCACATCTCTTCTCAGAGATAACTACCACCATTCAAGCAAGTTGTTTTAGTTCTGCAGTTTTATAGTTTTATCCTATTTCATTTATTCAATAGAAGATATTGTTCACTGGATATCTATGTTGTTCTCCATAACTCTTTGTTTATTGTATTCAATCTATTAATCAATTTGTTCCGCTCCTAAAACCAAATCGGGAAGTGTAGAACCCACAATTACAAAGAATTACAAAAGAACATATTGAACTAAAAATTGTCAAGAGAAGCCAGTTGAAATAGGTGGGTGGCCACCAATATGCACCTGGATCAGGGGGTGGTGCAAAGGGGGGGAGGGCGGGGGGGGGCGGTATGTCCATCTTATTCTAAAATTTATCGTGAGGTGACCCACATTGTTACTACTTGTAGTCGCGCAAGACCATCTACGATTGTTCATTTGTCTCCTCCACCACTAGGGGAGCCTCCGTCTTCCTCTTCTTCTAACACACCAACGCAATGTACTCTATCTTCCGATCCTATCTACACACTTCCACTATGCATGCCATTTTCCTCTCCTAACAGTACACCACAACTTTGCATGTCAACCTCTCTTCTTATCAGTGCACTACTTCTCTACGGGCCAAATTCTCTTCTTATCAGTGCACCACTACTCTATGCTTCAGCTTCCTTTAAGGTTGTTGCACTTCGTAACAGCCAAGGGGTTCATACTTCATCACCTAAATCCTCACTACTATCACTATTGGTGTCCCCATTGGACACCCTATATTTTATGCCATGCCTCTTTGTGAGCCTATCATAATTTGTGCTCCACTCTAGCACAACATACTCTTTTGCACTACTATCTGGTGCGGTCCCTTTTCTCTTCATCTTGGGCCCGACCCCTCGTCATGCACTCCTTGCTACCTCTTCTCCACATCCCTGTTCTACATTCATTCTTATCTCAAATCTTCTTTCATACCTCTTGGCTCTTTTTCTCCTTTACTCCTTTGGATCCATTCCATTCCTCACTTCATCTCAACAATTCCTAGATCCTCCTCAAGAGATCCATTTTCTCTCTTACTTTCCCCCAACTTTGCATAATCCCCCCCACCGATACTAGGGGAGTTTACTCAACCGTTTGATCAGGATCCATGGGCATAAACCCTTTCTCTACAAACAACATTTTTATCCAGAGTGGGATTTCCTCCATCATCCACTTCCTTGGACTTTCCGCGAACTTTCTTTCATCCCCGCTGAAAGAATCGGTGTATTCCACAACAAACTCAACAATGTCTCCTTCTTTTATTTGAGAAAATTAGAATTAAATAGCCCGAGTACACTTATTATTCAATAATTTTAATCTTTCAAGATTGGCTTGATCCCAAACCATTGGCTTCAAGGGCCACACAGTATAATTGGTAGCAATTGTCTCTTCAGCCACTCATGCAATAAACAAGGAAATTCAACAAAGAAAATCGCATGCATATCAGTGTAGAGATACCTATGTTTCCATTGGTTGAAATTTACTGTCAGTCCTGGTTTTTAGTTCCATGCTTGTGTGCGTGGTCCTTCTTAATGCTTGGGAGTTTAGACCTAGGGTTTGTTTAGAGATGACCAACAAAACCCCTAGAGCATTGACATATCAATCCTCGACCAAAGCCGAGGAAGGTCTCACCCGATATGCAATGATGACTATAGAGACCATAAGGTCTTGTTATAGGAATGAAGGGTAAACACACAAAGATCCATTAGAGTTGACATTCATGCAACTCATATCTAAAAATTATTAGGACTAAGAAGTAAAACAATACACACACATATCAAATCCATGCATGATAGACATAAAAGAGATCAAAATTGTCTTATCTTTATTACAAGAGTCATTCTGTTAGATAGAGGCATGCATTAATTAGACTATGTATGACAACCACAGAACTTGATATCTTCATTTATATAACTTCTCACAAATACAACATATTGCGCAATGCACATTCTCTGAAAAGCTCATACATATAGCAAACAGAAATTGATATTCAAAGACATTACAATATTACAAAATCCAAGCAATTTTAACTACCTTGTGAGCTCATCTTATGTCAACCACGCAATTCATTTGAGAGGATTTCTCCATTATTCTTTTCTTGATTCTGGCGTGTGCCTTCTTGATTTCCTGCTGACAAAACTCGGACCTACACTCATTTGATAACCTTTTAGGCTTGCGGCGGTATATTAAAAATTCCTCGCACATTAACTTAGGAGTGCGAAAAACTTTGGTATGAAAATGCACAACTTTGGGTGCCAACATGATGATCCAATGGAAAAACCTTCGTCTCTTTGTCTCTACTCGACATCCTCGTAAGCGAAGGAAGGCGAGTAATGGATTATTTCGGAAATGACTGCGAACCATTTGGCTGATGAGGCTCAAGGGTTTCCCGAGGCCACAAAAAGCCAGCAGGCCTCTTGGGTATTTCAATGGCAACCTGAGATATTATTACTGCTTTTCTTCCATCTGAGGTTACCGGACCATTCCTATGCTTCTGCCCATCCCAAGACAACAGATTTGTTGGGCTCTGAAGATTATATTCTTCTCGAGGTCTTGCACTCTGCCCTTCCTCCGAATTTAAATTTTCATGGATTTCTGAAGTAATTGGTCCTGTGATTATATCCGAAATCTGCCCTGTTCTAGCAAATTCCAAAACTGGTTGTTCGGGCTGGGCGCCCGTTCTCCAAAGGTGCTAAAGAAACCACATGTCAATACACTCAACATGAAAACTATGCTTGCAATTGGGCAGAAGCCGACCTTTCTCATTTTCCTTCAACTCCGACAGACAGACCGCGCACTCTAGTTCGTCTGTGAAATTTTGCAATTTATACCAAAACACTGGGAGAGTCTCTAACACCGCAGAATCCAGCCCCACGTTCCGCAGCCTCTCCGGTTCTTGACCTGTAAAATGCAACCGCCGACGTGTAGAAGCTGATCTCCATCGATCCCATAAGGGGAATCTAGCAGGCTGCCTCCAAATCGATTCGGCATAAAAGTTCAGCAAAAGGACGAACGAAATCACAAGAATAGAAACTATTATGGCCGATATCATGATTTTGCCATTGATGGTATCCCTCAGGTTGCCATTATCCCGAGCCGGGAGATCAAAAGGATCGTCGAAGCTCATAGTCGAATCCTCAAATTCTCCTGTATGAAATTCAAGGTATGGAACTTCTCTTTCGAATGGTGCTCGTACAAACCTCAGCCTGAGCCCACAACACTAATAAGAAATAACCCCAGAGTATTCCTCCTTACATGGTGATCCAGTCTTCACAGAGCCTCCGACACCTATATGCATTGAAAATGATTGAAAACGTTTTTGAGTTTTCATGAAGAGTTTCCTGAGTATAAACTAGCACAGTCATATAATTGTGGCTGATCAACSCAGAAAGGCYGATAAGATGAAAAGAATCCTTAAAAAAATATATTAAATTTTATTATTGATTAACAAATAAACTGTTTAGCTTCATTTATCTGGTGTTAATATTTTAATTTCTGTTAATCATTTAGGTGGCAATCAATCAGCTATCAAAGTAATTTTTAAATATGATTAGGTAAATGTAAAAAAGTAAACACATAAACGGATGTCTTTATAATAGCTAGGAAGTTAATGATTGAAATCACAGCCCTTTATTTTGTGTGACTACTAAGAATATTCCAGCCATATTTAATCATGTCCATAAAAAACTTATTAAGCACTAAACCCCTATTAATTAATGGACAAATTCAAATTTTTGGAGAGTTCAATTTGTCAGATAAGAAAGAAGAGACTCATTTTTTAGTGCAAATCTATTTGTTCATATATAATTAGAAAGTGAAAAAATCAATCTTGTTTGGAAATTCATATTTTCAATTTTTTTTTTAATAATTTAGATTGTTTTAAAATGTATCAAGGTAATTTTGTTGGGATTTGGTGACAACTAATTTCTCTAATAATAGATCTGGATTTTATGGGTTGGTTACAATCAAATAGACCAAGTTAGAATATAGATAGGGATTGCAATTAATAATCAGTTTCTTGTGTGAATGTATAAATTCATGTAAACCCATAGAGACAAACTACTAAGTGTGAGAGACTGAGAGTGAGAGACAGAGTGAGAACTTGCAAATCTGATGTAATTTCCATGATCTGAATAATAAGACAACCGATGCCTATGCTTGATGGACGTAGCCCAATATTTGGGTGAACCACATAAAATCCCTATGTTCTTTCTGATTGTGTGATTGTTAATTATCATATATAAATTGTGTTTTCTGTATGGACAATTCTAACATATCTAACGATATGAATGAATCAAAATCCAACTAAATCATACTGTTGATTTTCCATGCCATATTTCTGCAGCAAACTACCCGTAACTTTCGAGATCTGGTGAAAGAAAAAGACATCCATCGTTATTCTGATTTTAAAAAAGAAGTCTATTCTATGATTCGATTCAGGATTGGCTCTGCTATGCATAATTGGAAACTCTATTACGAAAGTTTTCGTTCAATTCATCCTTGTCATTACCACCTAACCACGTATAGGTACATGTAGCAATTTTTATTTTTCATAAACAAATTTATCGCTTTCCATTCCATGTTCACCTTGCGTGTGGCTCCAATCATTTAATGGCTGATTGAGATGGAGCGTGATCATAGCCGCTTTGAATTCAAATGAACTGGTCAAAGATGACAAATTATTTATTTAAACAAAAAAATTCAGATTCAGATTTATATATTTATCCGTTGGCATCCAATTCATATTTATAGTTTTATCAGTTGGCACCCGTTCCAATAAGAGAATGGTGGGTAAGGGAAGTTTGGTTTGTATATTTATCCGTTGGCATCCAATACAGATTTATATATTTATCCGTTGGCATCCGTTCGAACAATAGAATGGTTGGTAAGAGAAGTTGGTGTATTGTGAATGATTATAGGTAGGTAATGGTTAAATTTGACATGTATTTATTTCTATCATTTTATTTATTTCAGATTAATGTAGAAATTATTCCTCGTCTCAATTTAAAAATTTATTTCAGGTTAATAGGTTAGTACTCGTCTCAATTTAAAAATTTCCAGACTTCAATGGCCTCTAGTTTTATTAGACAAAAACTTTATAGTTCCTCTGGATTCTTCAAATCCATATACGTATAAAACCTCTGGTTTTATTATAGCCCATTCTGTAAAAGAAATCGTTGATATAACCACCCGGATTCATCACAATTTTTTAAAAAACTCAATGTAAATACATCGATTTTTACTTTTGATCAAAACTCCTTGATTTTAATGCACTTCACTCTTAATTTGTTAAGTTATTAAGGAAGGTTTACTTAATATAAATGAAAAGAGAAAGCGTCAGAGTTTAGAGTTAATACCTTTCTGGATTTGAACTTGTGACTTTTTAAGAGGAAACACATGCTCTTAACAATTAGATCCACTCAAACTATATATATACAAATATATTCAATTTAAGTTCTATTCATAATTAATTTTGTGTACAACTTAATATACAAGGTCGTAACTCTATAATTTCTACAAAAGTCCCATTCTCATTTAAGCCTCTTTTTTTTTTTTTTTAATAAGAACCAAACGTATTTATCTTTCCAGCAAACTGTTTACTTCCTCGGTGCTTTGTATTTATGATTTATAGTATAAATTTTCTCTTTGTAATTTCATAATTGATCCATCTTTTCATGATTCTTTTTTTTAGATACCTTAACTAATGATGGGCCTCTCTCTCTCTGCGAGAAACCCATCATATTTTAATCGTTCACTCTTACATGATGTGTCCATCGTTGCTGTGGAGTAACTTATTCATCTGCCACTTAGATTTTCGAATATGCAGAGGTCTAAGTATCTTTTACTTATATTCGATTTTTACTTCACATTTGTTTAACTTGATGAATAAATTGCTAATTGGAAGAGGATAGGGATTTTACTTTACTAAGTTGACGATGAATAGCCTTTAGTATTAAACTTTTCTCATATTATAAATTCTATAGAGCTATAACCAATATATCATTAATTGGTTATATTCCGAACAACTCAGATCGAAATAATGGATAACTATTTCTATGTCTTTTGTACCATTTTTAATATCTAAGTTTAATTTCAAGTGAAATCTAAATGGAAAAATTTATATATATTGTCTTATGCATTTTAAGTGTTCTATTTATTACTTTCACAAATAGCAAATCTGTACTGACCATTTTCCAAAAAAAAACCAATAAGCTACTATACTATTTCTATTCTAATTTTCTTAGAAGTACACGAACAACAAAGTTCTACCCAGCAGTACAGCAGTAGAATGGATCAACCAAGTCTGTGTCATTAACTTTTTCCCAACACCTCAGTGCTCCCACAACAACTTTCTTATTTCCCTATTATTTCAGCAACAATAGTATGCTCCTTTTCCACAATAATTATTTTCATTCTTCCACATGCTAAGCAACATCCTGCCTCCTCACACATGTATATTTATATCTTCTTTCCCAAGTTTTCCTTTTCTCAACCTCTTTTTCCTCAGAAAATTTACAGCTTTGAAGCCCCTTATTTTCATGGTATATCAATCACCAAAATCTACTTTTGACACATGTCCTTTCATGCCCAAGGTTAGCTCTAACTTGTTCCCCACTCATGGATTCATGGCTATCTCTTTTTAACTTGGTTGTTCCTTTTGTCCTCGTTATTAATTTAAATAAAAATCTTGTCTCTTACATTTGTCCAAAAATTAATGACACTTGGAAAGTCAATATCTTGCATAGTAATTATGCTAATAATAGTCAATTTTCTCTCACTAATTACAATTTCGAATCTTTCCACTTGAGGAAATTATTTAACCTACTAAATAATTTATTTGGGAATATATATATATATATATATATATATATATATATATATATATATATATATATATATATAACAGGTTGTATCCAAGATATGATGGGTTTTGATTCTTTGGACATGTCATGTTCTAGAAAAATCCTGTGTGAATGGCATCATGCAAATTTGCAATCCACATTGTTAGTTCCAACTTCAATATAAGTAACAATTTCCGAAATTCAAATGATGATTTTTTTGTAAAACATGCATAGAACAAGTTATAAATTCTATGAGAGATGTTGCATGCATGCATAGCACTGGTTATAAATTCTATAGCACAAGCTACATGCATAACATAGGGTTTTAAATTCTATAACA
This sequence comes from Picea engelmannii, assembly GCA_009831015.1. Taxonomy (NCBI): domain Eukaryota; kingdom Viridiplantae; phylum Streptophyta; class Pinopsida; order Pinales; family Pinaceae; genus Picea; species Picea engelmannii. The sequence goes on from ML778444.1 coordinate 702,946, forward strand.
CAGTATGTTGCACATTCACAAGTCATGAGGACTCTTTGGACCATATCACATCCTCCATGATGAAAAGAGAAGGTTGGGGGGGAAGAAAAGATCAAGGATTCTGGAATACTACCCAGAACCCGCATGCAACTACCGAGAGAGGTAAGGCTCATAAAATTTTAGTATTAAATTTCAATTGTAATGAACATTGTCAAGCTTGCTTTAATTGTTTGAATTTTTTTAGATTGTCACTATATGAGGATGGAAATTGTCTTTGTATGAGAATGGAAACTATATTTATTTGGTTGAATATAAGTTACTAGGTCAATTTTAAAAAACACCTTCATTCACACTTATTTTCTCACTATTTTTGGTTCATGTGTTAAATACCTCCACACCTATGTTTTTAGATGTCTTCCTGATAACAAAAATAAACATGGGTGCCTTTGATTCAGAGCCTGCTTCTCTTAATGCATCGCAACAACCCTACACTTGAAAAATAAAGAAAAGTTATATAGTATAATATCTTCATTTTAATTTAATAGAAACTGATAATTCATTGAAAAATTAAAGGTCAGCAAAGAAAGTTGTAGCTCTAGGAAGGGAACTCCAGTACCCTTCACTATGGGCTTGAATGTGGGCAATGAGGCGAACATCTTCTTCTTGGGTCCAGGCCCCTTTGTTTGTTTGTGAGTTCTCGCAATACAAATATATCCCCATCTCCACAAACATAATAAAGAATGAAGTCATAAATGTGACCGATTCCTAATCAAATGTAGTAGATAATTGGAAGGGAATGATTTAATACAACAGGTATATGCTTGTTTTTCATTAAGTGATTTCACCTTGATTTAAATGACAACCAAAAATAATATAAGATAAGATGTCATGCAAAGCACAATTTTAAAGACAAACCTATCATAAAGATAAGGGTGGAATTTGAAGAATAAATTGTTAGTAGGGATAAAATTTGATGAGTAAATTGTTAGTTACAAATTATTTTCTAGTTAAAAATATTTCTAAATTATTTTATTTAAACAATTTAAATAGTTCATGAAATTGTCGAAACCATCAAATTTTACAAGTGGTTTTGTTTTGAAATTTTAGTATACCGTCAAGGATTTAAGTTTAATGGATTGTAGTTACTAGAATGGTTTGTTAAAAATTCAATCGTTTAGGGGTGGATGAGATGTTGTTGGACCATAATACATATAGGTAAGAAGAACATTCATGGATGACTGGGTAGGCACTAGAGCCTATCAGGATAGATGGATATTGATCACCTTTCCAGGAGATTTTTCATGTGGAGAGCACAATATGATTAAAGTTGTACGTTTTAAAAGACATTTATGTAGATAGGGAACCATATGCGAGAGAATTTGGTAGATTGGGAACCATATGCATTTATTCCATTTAATCATATATGGTTTTGAATTTATATTATTAGTCCTTATCGAAGACTTGGGATTATAGTAATGGTAAATACGTCATATTAGCACATATCAAGCATCACTGTAACTATACTAGTATTGAACCTAATCTATGCTCAACACATTGTACTCATGGAGCTTATCTGTTACTAATATATGTGTATTCATAAGCTATTCACTTTAATGTAAGCATCATGTTAAGAAAGAGAAATGGTAACCACTATTCTATAAACACGGTTGTATCGGATAATGGACATGATTATCTATATAGTAGAGCATTGATTCCATATAATTTACTAGTGTGAAAGAGTAAGCATGATGGCCTATGATGTAACTTATGGAAATGAGCTATATCTGATGACCTTTGTCCACTTTAATAGTAACTAGTAATGAGCGATATGGGTTTCATTAACTTATCATAGGTAACTAGTATAGATAATGGTATAAGTACTATCATGTTCATTAAGCCGATATAACAAGGGTAACATAACACCTGTATAGGTTTATCATATGTATTAGGCCATATTCAATTATTCAATCTATTTTCATTACTATCACTAAGAAGATTATTCACTATATACCCTTATTAGGATTATACAAGGGAATTACTTCATTTTAAAATTTTCTAGTTGTAAAATTAAAAATATCAAAAAAGGAAAAATAAATTGACATTTTTTTTTAAATACCTACATGATGTCGGAATTGTGATGTATGGTAACATCGCTCCCATGGCACATATGTCGGAGATATATAGTTGGTTGTCGGTTGATAGATGTTACCATATGTTGGAATTGTGACATATGGTAACGTCGCTCACATGGCATATACGTCGGAGATATATAGTTGGTCATCGATTGAGCAATGTTACTATAAGTCAAAATTGTGACATATGGTAATGTTGCTCCCATGTAACATACGTTGAAGATATATAGCTGATCGTCGGTTGAGATATGTTACCATACATCAGTATTATGATGTATGGTAACATCCCTCCAGTAGCATCCACATAGTGGAGACCGATGAAATACCTCATCGAAATTCTGATGTCTCTAACATCGTTGTAGTGATGGCGATATGGGGTTTGGACATTCAAATCCGAAATGACACTTGTTCGCATGAAATGTCGCAATAGAGACGATATTTATGGTGTCGAAAAAGAGATGTCATGTGAAACGACGTTTGAGGAGGTCTGATGTTTGTCATTCTCCCAAAAATATAAAGTGGCAATTGCGTCCAATGCGCCGTCAGAATTTGACCCAAATGTACTAGTTACATATTGGATCGGAAAGTCAAAACACTCTGGAATCATGCAGTAGATGGTAAAGGTCCAGTGGACCTATTAGGGTCCTGAGGATGCAACCTCAGAACATGAGGATGCTATGTAGCCAAAGTATCTGCATCTTTTTGAAGACTTGTGAAAGTTTTGAGTATACATGTGTATGTAATGCACTGAGTACAATTCATAAATAAGGGGGAGGGGAATGTGATACCCCTAGGACAAACCCCAAATGTAAATGTAAATATAAATGTATATTTATATAAGTTTGTGAGTTGTTGGTATCAAGTCTTAGATTTTGTTTTGTGTGTGAATTCCATAGTTTGGTGATTGCATAAGGATTGTGCATCAAAGAAAGAAAGTGCACATTTTAAAGTGTAGCATGCACTTGTGTAAGTGTGTGATTATGGCACACCAAAATAATATTGCGCACATATTAGAGTTTTGTGCACATTGGATTAAGCGTGTAGTTTTGAGGCCGGATAGCCTTTGTATATATGCTTTTGTTTTAAGGCTGGTGAGATTGGATGCAAAAGGCCAGTGCACCTATATTGTAAATGTAATCACCCGAAATATTGTTAATATAATCACATCATTGTGTGAAGAATCAACTCAGATGAAAAGAGATGGGGGCTAAACTCCATGGAAAAAGGAAAAAGGGGAAGCTTAAGTCAAGGGAGTATTTTATTAATATTTCTGGAAAAGTTTAATTTATGGATATGTATTTATCCTAAGTTCCCGAGGGTAGGGAACAACTCACCAAGTGGATAAATCTACTTCTAAAGGTGACAAGTGTCAAATTGAAGGCATGCAATATATATTGTTGGCCTTAGTGTAATTCAAAGAGAATCATTCATTCTGAGAATCATCCAGACAGATTTCCTCTGTGAAGGAATATGTATTTTTCTGTAACTTATTGTCATTTCTTAACCCTGTTCTTGTGAAGGCTTGTTTATTGTTGAAGAGGTAGGTTGTAAGGCCCATGAGCACTCTCTCTAGTTGAGAGTTTGATAAGAATTTTTCCCTGGTTCACTAGGCAATAGATATAGGGTTCTGAGACTTCCTATCTAGCATATTATTGAAGCCTCAAAAGGGAAGTGAAGCAGTCAAAGGACTGTTGAGTAGAGCACGGGCACACTTCCTAGGGTGGGACATGCATTTGGGGAATGAGGAACTATAGGCTAGTTGCAACAGTTGAAACCTTGGACCAAGTCTTTTGTTGAATATCATAATATAGCCTGGCGGTAAGAACCATTTTTCTTGTGGAGTTGAAGCTGAACTCAGGGGTGACCTATAGCTGAAATATTGTGAGCAATAGAGTCTATGGCTGGGAGAAATGTTTGAGTTCTACACTCAGTTAGTGACTTTTCATAAGAGATAAGTGTCCTTAACAGGATTTCTTAGTTACTATGTTCTCTAATGTTGTTTCTTATATATATAGTTAACAGGAAACACTTATAACTATCATGCCCACATATGTCGCATCATACATGAATAAGAAACATATATATATATATATATATATATATATATATTGTTGCACATGAGAAGTATGACAATTATTTTTGTAAGTTAAACTATGTCGTATGAGTAGAGGATACCTAGGCATGGTATGTTTCGTCGAGTGCATAGAGAAGCAGTCCACACGCACAAAAGCGATAGAATTTTCATGCAATATTGGATTGATTGCACGTGCAATATTATTTTCTATGAAGAGCATTACGTGGACAACACTATATATGTGCTATAAAGGGATAAAACATGTGATAGTTTTGTGACATTTATTCTGGTACTATTATTATTGTTGGATTACTGAGAGGGGGGTTGAATCAGTAATAGAGAAACAATCCATTTTTAACCATATAATCCAAGTGTTATATCAATGAAGCATTATCATCCAATAACTGCAGAGTAAAAAAGCAATGAACAAATGAACAATCATACACATACACAGTACACCAGTGTTTTACGTGGAAACCCAAATCGAGAGAAAACCACAGAATGTTTTTTCTTATATTTCTTGAAGAATTACATTCATTGGAAGCACCAACTTCCTTTGTTTTCCAGTTGCAACTAGAAGGAGGCTCCAACCCTCTATTTTCTCAGGATACAACCTGAGGGAAGCTCCAACTCCCCAATTCTCTAGCTAAAACCAGAAGGAGGATACAACCCCCTATGTTCTCCGGCTACAACCACTTGTCCTTGCCCCATCCTGCCACCCTGAAGTAGAAGTAGAATAATGGAACCACTGTCACACTATCACTGTGACATATACCATTATAAACCTGTACCAATAAATCTGAACGATGCATCAACCTGTACCTCAACCTATAATCAACCTGTACCATAAACAAGTGCATCAACCATGCACCAACCTGTAATCAACCTGTATCATAAACAAGTGCATCCAACCATGTACCAAGTATGTACCAATCATGTGTCAACTACTCATCAATATGTACCAACATCATCAACTATACACCTCATGTATGTGCATCAACTCATCAACTACTTGTCTCAACCATGTACTCAACATGTACCACAACCAAAATCCCTCATCAATTTCATCATCCAAATCTGATTTGTAGATCTGTAATAGACCTAGTGTATATGATCACATTCCTACAAACCTTCTTTAAATTTAAAAACAAGAGACTAGCATTTTCATCAAACTTTTCTTTGGTCTCACATGCCTAGTTTTGGATTAGTCAACAACCCTAACTTGAAGTAATCATAACTTTGAACCTGTAATGTATAAAGATATGAAACGGATACACAATGTTCTTCAGTGTTTTTTATGCAATTCCTCCAATTTTCACTTCTTGGAACCTCTCAGAAAAGGAGTTGTAGCAAAAATGGCATACCTTGTTGAATTTTGTCTTATTCTAGAGAGTGACCTTGTAGAGCGTGCCCCATACAAAATGTTTGATGAATTGATTTGAAACTATTACAAAACATACTACAGACTGTAACCTAACCAACACATTTGATCTCACTGAATTTGGATCTGTTATGAAGAAGTTATGACGTTTTTACCTGAAACACCTGATTTTGACTAGTTTCAGGACTGGCCACAAACCCTAGTTTCCACGAAGTGTAACTCCCAAAATACAATGACACACAAGATGATTTTTTTACCATAGATACTTTTATATGTTTTCTCAATTCCATAGAAATTTCAAGGTCTAAATCATTATAGAAAAAAATCTATAGCGAAAATGGTGAGATGACCTGTAAATAACATACCTTAGAAAGCACCATCAAAAGAATTTATCCTTCCTTGCATTTCGACCTTCTTTTCTTCACCTTCACTCAGAATTCTAGATTATATATCCTTGGTTACCTCAAACACATATGGATATTCAATATTCTCAAGTGTAATTCAAATGAGAGAGCCTTGCCTCTTATTTATACTCTCCAAGTAGCTTCCTTAAAAGCATCTTCTAGGTCACTTGGCCGACTTTCCTTATTTTAGGGTTGGGTCCACTTATAATTTCTCCATTAAATTTATTATTGAAATAATTTATTTTGTATTCACTTTGAATTATAATAAACTCATCACTTCACTTTATTATTTACATTTTAAAATCTCTTAAACCACTTTGACTACTTTGACCTTTTGGGGCTTCTAGATGACATATGAGGGTCCTCCAACTTCGTAAGGCCATAACTCTCAAACCGTGAGGATTTATGTGACGTTCTACATACCACCAGAAATGGCATGACATGTACTATCCATATAGAATAGTATTATCTAAAAATATATCATAACTTGTACCATTACCCATCAAACAAACTTGGGTCCATTACCTAAACCTGGGGTCTCCAACTTCTCATGGCCATAACTCTCTAACCGTGAGGAAATATGTGTCATTCCACATACCACTGGAAATGACATGACAAGAACTATCCATCTAGGATATTTTCCTTGACAAATTCACTTTCCTTCAACTCATTATTCCACAATTAAGCATGGGTTCTCTTACTCCACAAAGCGTCTTACCAAGAGGGATTTCACCATAAGGGGACCACTTTGGAGTTCATCCATATTTACTTCTTATCAACCAGGACAAAACAATAATGAGTCATATTTACATCAAACAATATTGGGTCCATTACCCAAACCTTTGTGCTACGGGGCTTTCTTCAAGGGTTGACATCAATGGCAACCAACTTTAATCAACAATCTCCCCCTTTGGCATTGATGACAACACTCTGATGCAATACTGAAATCATATCACCCATGCTCCCCCTGGAACCATGCCTTTTTCCTCTGCATCTGATAAATCTGCTCCCCCTGGAACCATGCCTCTCTCCTCTGCATCTGATAAATCTACTCCCCCTAGAACCATGCCTCTGTCCTTTGCATCTGATAAATCTCTCCCCCTTTGTCATCAATGGCAAAGGTATCTTTCCATTTGGGGTTGCTCCCCCTGACTGACTATCCTCTTATGGTGCTTCCTCATGTACATCTAATACATATAAGATAAGCATTCAAAAATAATTCAAAAAGCATTCATTTTTGGAGTAGAAATAACGCCAAGTCTTTGGCGAAGATATTTAAAGGCTTCCCATGGAAGTGGTTTTGTAAAGATGTCTGTCGCTTGTTCTTTTGTGCCCACATACTCAACTCTGATGTTCTTTTCTACAACCTGTTCCCGTAGAAAGTGATACTTGATTGGAATCTGCTTCGTCTTGGAGTGCATCACTGGGTTTTTTGAGATATTGATGGTACTTGTATTATCACAATATATTGGAATGGGCTCATCATACTCAACTTGTATATCTGTCAAAGTTTGTTTCATCCAAAGAACCTGTGTACAACATGTTGTTGCTGCAATATACTCTTCCTCGGCTATAGATAGAGATATCGATGATTGTCTCTTGCTTATACATGATACCAAACACTCACCTAAGTAGAATGGTGCTCCACTGGTGCTTCGTCGGTCATCAATACAACCTGTCCAATCTGCATCTGTGTAGGCAATAAGTGATAGATATTTTCCTTTTGGATACCATAATCCAAACTCTTATGTTCCTTTGAGATATTTGAATATCCTCTTTACTGCTAATACATGTGATTCCTTTGGTGCTGCTTGAAACTGTGCCACCTGTCCAACTGCTTGCATTACATCTGGTCTAGATGTTGTCACATATAGTAGCTTGCCAATCATTGACCTATATTGCCTCTGATCTGTAGACTTTGAATCATCATCTTTGCTCAACTTACAACTGGTTTGCATGGGAGTGATAATTGGTTTTCAATTTTCCATTCCGAACCTCTTTAGCATTTCTCTGATATACTTGGTTTGAGAAATAAAAATTCCTTTTTTGCTTTGACGTATCTGAAGTCCCAGAAAGAAGGATAGTTCTCCAAGTAATGACATTTCAAAGAAGGATAGTTCTTGATGTAGAGGTTGTTGTTTGCACTTCTTTTTCTGAACCCTGCCTACTACAGATAGTTATCCAGTCTGGAGTACCATGCTCTAGGAGCCTGTTTTAGACCATACAAGGCCTTATTTAATTTACACACATAATTTGTGTTCTCTGACAACTGAAATCCTTCTGGTTGTTCAATGTAGACTTCTTCTTCAAGTTCTCCATTCAGAAAAGATGATTTTACGTTCATATGATATACTTTAACATTTTTGGAGCATGCATAGGCTAAAAGAAAACATATTGCTTCCATTCTAGCAATTGGGTAAAATTTCTCTTCAAAGTCGATTCCTTCAATCTGTGCATATCCTTTACATACCAATCTAGTTTTGTTCCTTGTAACCTGTCCATCTTCATTCAATTTATTTCCTGAAAACCCATTTTGCGTCGATCACATTCTTATTCTTTGGTCTTGGAACCAATTCCCAAGTGTCATTTTTCTCTATTTGATCCAATTCTTCATCCATGGCCTTATTCCAAAATCCATCCTTGTTGGCTTCTTCAAAACCGTTTGGTTCAATTGTAGATAAGAATGCTAGGTGTATTTTTTCTGGTGAATGGATTCTTCTTCTAGTCTCAATTCCTGCATCTTTGTTCCTGATAATTTGATCTGAAGCATGATTCTTTTGTACTCATTTGTTGGGTGTGTTTGGAGATACTTGTTGGACTTGCTCTTCTTCTTCTTTCAGATTCTCTTCATATTCATCTTCCTCTTCTGCTTCTTTTTCATCTTCTTCTTCGAAAAGTTGTTCCATTGATTTGTTTTCTTCTTCCTTTGATTATGGTCTGCCCGTTTCATCAATTGTTACGTTGATGCTTTCTAGAGCTTTGTTTAATCTTAGATTATAACACTTGTATGCTTTCATTGTACTTGAGTAACCAACAAGCATTCCTTTGTTCGCATGAGAGACAAACTTTCCCATTCTGTCATCTTCTCTTTTGATGTAGCATTTGCTTCCAAAAAATTTGAAGTGCTTCACATTTGTTTGTCTTCCTTTCCATAGCTCGTAGGGATTTTTATCAGTGTTGTTTCTGAGCATTACTTTGTTTTGAATGTGAATTAATGTATGCACTACCTCTGTCCAAAAAATATCTGTCAATTTGTAATCCATTAGTATTGTTTGATCCATTTCTTGTGTAATTATCATCCATTACGATAATGTTCCTTTGTCTTTGAACCATTCTATGAATCCATGCTCTTGTCCACTATCATATATCTATTAAAACCTGCTAAGTCTTTTTACAAATCCATCTATGTCCATACTGTCCAAGACTCTACTTGCACAACTGTCCATAATGCTAACCCATTTATCATTATACTATCAAATTGTACTTCAGCTAACTGATTGCTCTGAATATGTCTTCTCAAACTCTGCAAGCTGCTCGAAGGATGGTTCTTTGGTCTATCACAGCTATCGCATAGACCCCCCCTGTCGAATATTCATATTACTTGGGAGTCTCTAAGTCGGATGGCTCAGAACAATTCCTGCTCTGATGTGTATTCATCATTATCTTCATTGGTAGATTCATCATCATCTTCATTGGTAAATTAATTATCTCTCTGAGCTCTTACTTCTTTCTTTCTATCTGTGGATTCATCTTTCACTACAATGTCTAAAAGTACAATCTCTTGAACCTGTTCCTTATTTATCTATCCTTCATTTCTTTCAATTATTTTCCAAACCTTTATGTATCTAACATCTTTCCTTTTCTCTGTAGAATTTTTTTCATCTCGTTTTATTGTCAATCTTGCGATCTCTGGTACCTAGTCTTTGTTCACATGTTCTTCATGTTTTCTTATCCATACTTTCTTATATCTGATATCAGTATTCTCTTTCAAGGAAGTATCGATCATGCCTCTACAATCACCGGCTATGTGTCCATAGTTATGACATTTGTAACACTCAATGTTACATGCGACCACATAGGCACGGTCTACTTAAACATTCTTTTATAATCCCTACAATCTGCAACCTTATGTCCAAAATTAGTACAATAAAAACAATGACCATAAAATAAATTTTCATACCTGGGAGTGAATGATCTTCTTTGTGGCGTAGTCCTTCTGAATTTTTTCTTTGACTAATCATGATCATGATTGAATATTTTTTGTGGCTTGAACATGGATGG
>ML778444.1:717663-739844 GCA_009831015.1 Picea engelmannii
TATATATAATAAACAAGTTTTAATAACTAAAACATAAAATTAAACATAAATATAAAGATTTATAACTATTATATATGTTGCTTATTTTGTGATAAGCATTACTTTAAAAAAATGTTATATTATTAATTTGTATTAACATATGTGTTCTTTCCCAATGAATATATGGCTATTTGAAATATAAGTAGATTAATAGGCTATGAAAGTAGTATATTTGGTAATTTTGGATAAGTTATATTATTAAAAGTAAAAATTAAATAATTTTTTTGAAAAAAAATTATTTAAGTTATTATTTAAATTTTTTTAATTAAAGTTTTTAAAGTTTATAAAGGAGAGTCAACACATAAATTAATGTTAAAAATTATTGGAAACAATTATTTTCATGTATTTATTTAATAAATGTTAAAGAAGAGAAAAACAATTATTTTTATGTATTCATTTAATAAATGTTAAAGAAGAACCGATTGGCAAGTGTCATGTAAATAGAAAGAAATATGTAAAAAGAAGTCTCAAGGTTCATTCTCACTCTGATTTACTCGATAGCATACAACTGATTCCCATATATATATATATATATATATATATATATATATATATATATATATATATATATATAAAGAGAAAAAAATGAGAATGTAATAAATGTTAAAGAAGAGAAAAAAAAAATGAGAATGGAATCATAGCTTAATGTTTAAAATTCATTTGAAATATTGTTTTCCATGCATAAATTCAATAAATGATAAAGAAAACAAATCAGTCGATATGTTTCTATGTAGGTAGTGAGAAATGAATATGAAATAGAATAGCTAAATGTCAAGCAATTCTTGTTTTGACTATTCTCTTACATAGGTATTTGTCTTCAGCCCTGTTATGTGCTTTGACATATTTCAAATGCAATCTATGATAGAACTTGATTAAATAAATCTATTTTTATTCTCAAGGTAGAGAGGGACACATGAACAAAGTAGAATACAAGATCATGTATAAAAAAGGGAAACTTTATTGCAATATTTAATAAGTACTTTTTTACATTTATCAATGTCACCAAATTTACATAAATTTGAAGGGTATAAGCTTGATTTCAATAATTTTGAAGAATCAATATTATGTTGAATGTGTGTTTTTCAAGAAATCCATTAAAATTTGCCTTCAATAAAAAAATGTTTTTAGATTTAATTTTTTATAGGACAGTTTAAATAATAAATGACATGTGTAGTCTTACACAATAAATCCAATACAAATTGTTGTTGCTCAATAAAAATGTCAATTGGTAGTCACACAAGGATGTGGAAAATATTAGGAATAGAACATAGTAAGCACATTGATATTAAAACGATGGATGATGATGGGTTCTTACCAAAGCCTCCCTAAAATTGTTGATATGAAGTGTCTAATAGTTGAGACAAAATTGTAACATGAGGTTCAATGCTAGAACTTACTTGGCATATTTTCTTTCTTGACATGTAACAAAAATTCACACAATATGGATGACATACATCAAACCATGAAGAAGAAGATAAGACAAACACCAACTATAAGGACATGAAATGGATGGATGGACAAGCTAGCTTATATATTCATCAAACACATCTATGAAGTAATTAAACAAAATATCAATAACATATCTTGTTTCAAACAAAATATCAATATCAATTTTTTGTTTCTTTTAAATCTAAAAATTATATATTTTTTTCTTTAATTTTAACTCTTTAATAGACCGATTGGCAAGTGTAGTGTAAATGGAAGGAAATGTAAAAATGAGGTCTCAAGTTCGATTCTCGCCCTGATTTATCCAGGAGACATGCAATTCTCCCTAGGAGTTAGATGTGTTTCTTTTTTGGAGGTCAAATATTCAAAACTAAAAAGACTAGGATATATATACGGTTGGATTGAAGAGATCTCTCATACCAGAAACAAAAAAGTCTCTCAACAATTTATTAAAAATCTTAAATTGACATTTTTACTAAACATTTTAACTTTATAAATAATTTATGATTTGAACTTGTAATTTATGAGGAGAAGCGACAGTGATCATTGGATCCCATTGAGAATTCCCAATGAACGTCAGATCTGAGCCCGAGGTCCGACCGACGTTGGATCCAGGAGAACCTGCATGTTCTCTAAAGATCAAGGTGAAGCAGGGTTACAAAATCCCGAAAGCAGGAGGAAAGTTTCAGATACCGAGAGTTGGAAGAGTCGAGACTCTTCATCATCAAGAGTCCCAGAATCGCAAAATATGAAATGCCGAAATCCCGAAAGCAGGAGGACTGTTTCAGATACTGGGAGTTGGAAGAGTCGAGACTCTTCATCATCAAGAGTCCCAAAATCCTGAATTGTGAAACGTCGAAGATCCCAAAATAGGCACATGAACCAGAGTTTCAGATACCAGAAGTTGGAAGAGTCAAGAGTCGAGACTCTTCATCACAGGAGTCCTGAAATCGCGAAATACGAAACGCCAAAATCTCGAAAGCAGGAGAACAGTTTCGGATACTGGGAGTTGGAAGAGTCGAGACTCTTCGTCATCAGGAGTCCCGGAATCCCGAAATGAGAAACATCAAAGATCCCGAAACAGGCACATGAACTGGAGTTTCAGATACTGGAAGTTGGAAGAGTCAAGAGTCGAGACTCTTCAACACAAAAGTCCCGAAGTGCCGAAATGCAAAACGCTGAAAATCTTGAAATAGGCACACCAACCGGAGTTTCATGATCGTGAGTTGGAAGAGTTAGAGTGACTCGCAACAAATTCACGAAACGCGAAATTGCAAAATGTAGTTTTAAATAAGGCTTGGTCACCGCTGGTGGTCACATCGTCGAAGAGATGTAGAGAAGAGCTCAAAGAGATAAGCTCTTTTTTCAAAGTTTCAGGGATCGTGACTTGGAGAGTCGAGATGCCTCGCAACAGGAATTCACGACATGAAAAATCGTGAAGTGACGAAAAGCGAAATGTCAAAATGATCAAAGCTAGTCCAGCTAAGCTCCTTGTTTTTCAAAGTTTCAGGGATCGCGACATGGAGCGTCAAGATAACTCTTCACCAAAGAAATGTTGAAAGGATGAATGCCGAAATGGCGAGATGTCTATGTAGTCGGTGGTCACCATCGGTGTTCACGTATGTGGAAGGAGCTAGCATAGCTATGCTCCATTTCAAGGTTCGCACTGTAACTGCTAGAAATCACTGATGGTTTATGCTAGAGGACTCAAAGAGACTTTTGTGTGATTGCCAGAGGAGCTGAAGAGTCTCAAGGAATCTGCCAGTCGAATGAATACTAGTCATAGAGGCGATTGACATATGGAAGAGTGTTGAAGCCTGTAACTGCAACAGAGAGGTTGAGCTCGACTGTAACAGAGAAGACAAAGAGTCTCAACTGCTAGACAGGCGATGGAATCTCGACATAACACCCAGTGATGATGGACACATGGGTTTAACTTCCAGAGAAGCTGAAGAGTTGAAATGATGATCAGGAAAAGCACTCAACATGGGGAGAGCATGCAGAAGCATGGCAAGAAAGCATGCACAAGGAGCACAGAGACTATAAGTATGCAGAACAAAGAAGAGATGAGTGTCGCTGTTGTGGAGAGTGATTCAGGCATGTAGAAGGAGGAGTGTGCAGCAACTGAAATACAGAGAAGAGGAATGGTGCATTGAATGGACATGGCGCACAAAGCATAAAAGGAAGAAGCACAAAAAGCGTAAGTCATGTGTGCAGCAAGACAATGAGACAATAAAGGAAGGCCGAGGTGCTCTTATAGAGGAAAACAAAAGATCAGAAATCGCAAGAAGATGCAGACAGAGAGACATTGATACAGGAGTGCAGAGCATCATAGTAGAACAGTGATAAACCTAGTAGGCCAATGATAAATATTGTATCACTGTTATAAATTTATATATAGCAAACTTTATATTTCAGGGTGGAAGGAAGGTGCTAGGGAGGATCGTTGTCCTCAGAGGTTCAAGTGGGTGCTTGAACATAGGGAGTTGTAGCTTCCATCTGGTTGCAGCCAGAGAAATCAAGGTGGAAGGGTGGTGCAAGGGAGAATTGTAGTTCTTTGTTTTACAGGTTGGTGCATGTGTGACTGAAATTTGGTGCTTCCATCCAGTTGGTGTTGGAACACTTAGGGAGTTAGTGCTTCCTTCTAGTAGGTGCTAGAGAAACACAGGGAGTTGGTGCTTCCTTCTAGTGAGTGCTAGAGAATCCAGAGAGTTGGTGCTCTCATCAAGTAGCATCTTTCAAAACAGACATTGTAGCCTCATTATGATTTGGTGCTCATAAGTATGATAATGTACAGAATGTAAAGAATACTTATCATATAAAGAAGAAGAGGTTTTTACCCTTTATGGGTTTCCTCAGAAAATATATGTCCTTGTGTATATCATATGTGTGAATGATGTTGAATGTTCTATTGCTTACTTCCCTGCATTATTGTGATTGTCATTGAGTTCTCTGTAAAGAATTTAAAATAAGAATAATTGTTTAAGCACGGTAAAAACTGATTCACCCCCCCCTCTCAGTTGTCCAATAATAACAAGGGTAACATAACACCTGTATGGGTTTATCATATGTATCATACCATATTCAATGATTACATCTATTTTCATTACTATCACTAACTAGGTTATTCACTACATACCCTTATTAGGATTATACAAGGGAATTACTTCATTTTAAAATTTTCTAGTTGCAAAATTAAAAATATCAAAAAAGGAAAAATAAATTGACATTTTTTTAAAAATTGCGATGTATGGTAACGTTGCTCCTATGGCACATACATCTAAGATATATAGCTAGTCGTCGGTTGAGAGATGTTACCATATGTTGGAATTGTGACGTATGGTAACATCACTCACATGGCACATACGTCGGAGATATATAGTTGGTCATCGGTTGAGAAATGTTACTATAAGTCAAAATTGCGATGTATGGTAATGTCGCTCCCATGGAACATGTGTTGAAGATATAGTTAATCATCGTTTGAGATATGTTACCATACGTCGATATTACAACGTATGGTAACGTCTCTCCCATAGCGTCCACGTAATGGAGACCGACGAAATACCTCGTCAAAATTCGGATGTCTCCGATATCACTGTAGCGATGGTGATATGGGGTTTGGACATTCAAATCCGAAATGACACTTGTCTGCATGAAACGTCGCAATAGAGACGTCATGTGAAATGACATTTGAGAGGGTCTGATGTTTGTCATTCTCCCGATAATATAAAGTGGCAATTGCGTCCAATGTGTTGTCAGAATTTGACCCAAATGTACTAGTTACATATTGGATCGGAAAGTCAAAACACTCTAGAATTGCGCAATAGAAATGGTAAAGGTCCAGTGGACCTATTATGGTCCTGAGGATGCAACCTCGAAACATGAGGATGCTATGCGGCCAAAGTATCTGCATCTTTTTGAATCCTTGTGAAAGTTTTGAGTATACATGTGTATGTAATGCACTGAGTACAATGCATAAATAAGGGGGAGGGGAATGCGATACCCCTAGGCCGAACCCCAAATGTAAATGTAAATATAAATGTATATTTATATAAGTTGGTGAGTTGTTGGTATCAAGTCTTAGATTTTGTTTTGTGTGTGAATTCCATAGTTTGGTGATTGCATAAGGATTGTGCATCAAAGAAAGAAAGTGCACATTTCATAGTGTATCATGCACTTGTGTAAGTGTGTGATGATGGCACACCAAAATAATATTGCGCACATATTAGATTTTTGTGCACATTGGATTAAGCGTGTAGTTTTGAGGCCAGATAGCCTTTGTATATATGCTTTTGTTTTAAGGATGGTGAGATTGGATGCAAAAGGCCAGTGCACATGTATTGTAAATGTAATCACCTGCAATATTGTTAATATAATCACATCATTATTTGAAGACTCAACTCAGATGAAAAGAGATGGGGGATAAACTCCACGGAAAAAGGAAAAAGGGGAAGCTTAAGTCAAGGGAGTATTTTATTAATATTTGTGGAAAAGTTTAATTTATGGATATGTATTTATCCTAAGTTCCCGAGGGTAGGGAACAACTCACCAAGTGGACAAATCTACTTCTGAAGGTGACAAGTGTCAAATTGAAGGCATGGAATATATATTGTTGGCCTTAGTGTAATTCAAAGAGAATCATTCATTCTGAGAATCATCCAAACAAATTTCCTCTATGAAGGAATATGTATTTTTCTGTAACTTATTGTCATTTCTTAACCTTGTTCTTGCAAAGGCTTGTTTATTTTCAAAGAGGTGGGTTGTAAGGCCCATGAGCACTCTCTCTAGTTGAGAGTTTGATAGGAATTTTTCCCTGGTGCACTGGGCAATAGATATAGGGTTCTGACACTTCCTATCTAGCATATTGTTGAAGCCTCAAAAGGGAAGTGAGGCAGTTGAAGGACTGTTGAGTAGAGCACGGGCACACTTCCTAGGGTGGGACATGCATGTGGCGAATGAGGGACTATAGGCTAGTTGTAACAGTTGAATCCTTGGACCAAGCCTTTTGTTGAATATCATAATATAGCCTGGCAGTAAGAACCATTTTTCCTGTGGAGTTGAAGCTGAACTCAGGGGTGACCTATTTCTAAAATATTGTGAGTAATAGAGTCTATGGCTGGGAGGAACGCCTGAGTTCTGCACGCAGTTAGTGACTTTTCATAAGAGATAAGTGTCCTTAATAGGATTTTTTAATTACTATGTTCTCTAATGTTATATTTTAAATGGGTTATCATCCTATATGAAACTGCATCTCAATGTTGTAGAAAATGTTATTTAATGTTGTTTCTTATATATATATATTGTTGCACATGAGAAGTATGACAATTATTTTTGTAAGTTAAACTATTTGGTATGAGTACAGGATACCTAGGCATGGTATGTTTCATCGAGTGCATAGAGAAGCAGTCCACACGCACAAAAGTGATAGAATTTGCATGCAACATTGGATTGATTGCGCGTGCAATATTAGTTTCTATGAAGAGCATTACGTGGACAACAATATATATGTGTTATGAAGGGATAAAACATGTGATAGTTTTTTGACATTTATTCTGCTACTATTATTATATTAAAAGAATTATACTCATAGAGCGAGACTCAACACGAGTATGGGCGCAATGCCTTAAGGTTGTGCACAATTAATCTAGTCTACTTATAACAGGGACTGTTATAAGTAATATCTGTGCACTAGGATTTTTGAAGTAGCATTATCCAACAGTAAGCTTGGGATACTACAAAGATTATCCTAACAACAGAAGTTGAGATTATGTGACATAACCCAATCTAAGAAGCGAGGAACGTTACATAAAGCCAAGCATCTTATATTGATTGGCCAAAAAATATATTTCCTATATACTACTAGTTTAGTTTTAGTTTATATAATCAACAATCTAAAAGTGATTGTGCCATGAAATATATTTCCTATGTACTACTACTAGTTAAAAAGATGCAAACAAAAAATTAATATAAATAATTAAATATATATTAATTTAAAATAGAAGAAAAACTAATTAATATAAATAATTTAAAGTACAAGAAAAATGAATTAATATAAATAATGTAATATATTCTAATTTAGAATACATTGATTTAATAGAGCTTTTAAAATATCTGCGTATGTTATAGATATAATATAACTATTTAAAGAATCATTTAAGAGAACGTTTTATTTACATCAAAATGTTATAAATTTTGTGCCTATTAAATACAATATGGCATTTAAGAATGAGGGCATCATATCGTTTATCCCTCGAAAATTCTTGTAATTCATTGATTTACTTTAGTCCAATAAAAGTATAAATCAATTTACATATTTCTAAGTTGAATGTTATATTGGTTTGCTTATTTTCATATAAAAGGTTTGATAAAAATGCATACATAAATTTTTATATAAGCTAGGTATAGATTGTTTAACAAAAACCAATTTCTACCTATCATAAATATATATAAAAGAAAGAATAGATTAATATAAAATATGTATATACAATAAATAAATTTTAATAATTAAAACATAAAATACAACATAAATATACAGATTTATAATTATTACTTAAAAAAAATGTTATATTATTAATTTCTATTGAGATATGTGTTCTTTCCAAATTAATATATGGTTATTTGAAATAAAAGTAGATTAATAGGCTATGAAAGTAGTATATTTGGTAATTTTGGATAGGTTATATTTTAAAAATAAAAATTAAATAACTTTTTTTGAAAAAAAATTATTTAAGTTATTATTTAAATTTTTTTAATTAAAGTTTCCAAAGTTTATAAAGAAGAGTTAAAACATAAATTAATGTTAAAAATTATTGGAAACAATTATTTTTATGCATTCATTTAATAAATGTTAAAGAAAAGAAAAACAATTATTTTTATGTATTTATTTAATAAATGTTAAAGAAGAATTGATTGATAAGTATCATGTAAATGGAAAAAAAATGTAAAAAGAGGTCTCAAGGTCCATTCTCACCCGAATTTATTCGGAAAGCGTGCTGTTGTGATTCCCCTAATTACTATATATATATATATATTAAAGAAGAGAAAAAAAATGAGAATATAATAAATGTTAAAGAAGAGAAAAGAAAATGAGAATGGAATCATATCTCAATGTTTAAAATCCATTTAAAATATTGTTTTCCATGCATAAATTAGTGGATTTAAAATATTGTTTTCCATGCATAAATGAGAATGGAATCATATCTCAATGTTTAAAATCCATTTAAAATATTGTTTTCCATGCATAAAAACTACAAATTAGTGGATTTTTTTCTATGTAGGTAGTGAGAAATGAATATGAGATAGAATAGCTAAATGTCAAGCAATTCTTGTTTTGACTATTCTCTTACATAGGTATTTGTCTTCAGCCCTGTTATGTGCTTTGACATATTTCAAATGCAATCTATGATAGAATTTGATTAAATAAATCTATTTTTATTCTCAAGGTAAGGAGGGACATATGAACAAAATAGAATACAGGATCATGATAGAATTTGATTAAATAAATCTATTTTTATTCTCAAGGTAAGGAGGGACATATGAACAAAATAGAATACAGGATCATGATAGAATTTGATTAAATAAATCTATTTTTATTCTCAAGGTAAGGAGGGACATATGAACAAAATAGAATATAGGATCATGTATGAAAAAGGGAATTTTATTGATAAGTACTTTTTTACATTTATCAATGTCACCAAATTTACATAAATTTGAAGGGTATAAGCTTGATTTCAATAATTTTGAATATTTTGAGGAATCAATATTATGTTGAATGAATGTGTGTTTTTCAAAAAATCCATTGAAATTTGGCTTCAATAAAAAATGTTTTTAGATTTATTTTTTTATAGGACAGTTTAAATATCAAATAACATTTGTCAAATCCAATACAAATTGTTGTTGCTTAATAAAAATGTCAATTGGTAGTCACACAAGGATGTGGAAAATATTAGGAATAGAACATAGTAAGCACATTGATATTAAAACGATGGAGGATGATGGGTTCTTACCAAAGCCTCCCCTAAAATTGTTGCTATGAAGTGTTTAATAGTTGAGACAAAATTGTAACATGAGGTTCAATGCTAGAACTTACTTGGCATATTTTCTTTCTTGACATGTAACAAAAATTTACACAATATGGATGACATACATCAAACCATGAAGAAGAAGATAAGACAAACACCAACTATAAGGACATGAAATGGATGGATGGACAAGCTAGCTTATATAGTCATCAAACACATCTATGAAGTAATTAAACAAAATATCAATATCATATTTTGTTTCAAACAAAATATCAATATCAATTTTTTGTTTCTTTTAAATCCAAAAATTATATATTTTTTTCTTTAATTTTTACTATGTAAAAATGAGGTCTCAAATTCGATTCTCACCCTAATTTATCCCGGAGACATGCGATTCTCCCTAGGAGTTAGATGTGTTTCTTTTTTGGAGGTCAAATATTCAAAACTAAAAAAACTAGAATATATATACCACTGGATTGAAGAAATCTCTTATACCAAAAACAAAAAGTCTCTCAACAATTTATTAAAAATCTTAAATTGACATTTTTACTGAACATTTTAACTTTATAAATAATTTATGATTTGAACTTGTAATTTCAAGCATCAGAAAAATATTCTCCAAAATTTATAAACCCCCCCCCCCAAAAAAAAATCATTAAATCATTGTTTAATTTAATATTCTAATACAAAATCTTAGATTAACATTTTTGCTAAACATTTTAATTTTATAATGCAATTTAAACTTCTAAATACATAAGAAAAATATCCTCCAAAATTTATAAAACCCACAAAAAAATTATTACTTGATTTAATAATCTGAATACAAAATCTTAGATTGACATTTTAACTTTATAATGCAATTTGTGATTTGAACTTGTAATTTCAACCATCGGAAAAATATACTCCAAAAATTATAAAACTCACAAGAAAATGTTTAACTTTACAATGCAATTTGTGATTTGAAATTGTAATTTCAACCATCAGAAAAATATCCTCCACAATTTATAAAACTCACAAGAAAAATATTGTTTAATTTAATACTCGAATAGCGTGTTCAAATCAAGTTGTTGTGGCGGTGAGTTGAATGTACGTTGTTGGTTGATTTCGTCGTATTCAGACTCGTCCATTCACAAATAGTCAGACACAGCGACGTAACCTAGAATCGTTGTAGAGCATTCTCTCCGTGATTTGTTTAATGTCTGCGCCCGAAATAATGCGGCGTCTTGTCTTCTCACGGTTACTAGATGCTTGTCTTGTCTTCAACTTTTCGGTAGAAAGCCATATTAGTACTGGAAAGCGCAGCCCAATGAACAAGGAAGATTTGAATTCTTGATTCAACGAATATTAGCTAGACGACAGCATATCGAAGTTTTATACACTTGAACAGTTTGCACCACTATCGACAATCATAGAGTGGAATCTACTGTGAAATTATAAATTATTATTTTGTGTAATTATTTTATGTTATTATGAGAATGTAGGTTTTTATAGTTAATCATAATGAAAATTTTCTGGATAAGAATTGTGTGGAGTTTTTGAAACGTCCAATATTTTTAGTGGACACGTCACTCATATTTAGGGATACAAGAAAGCTGATATGATGTAAGAGAGTGTCGATGTATATTTACCCCAGCACTTTCTTACATCCTATCAACTTTCTTGTGTCCTTGATGATGGGTGGCATGTCAACTAGAAAAGTTGGACAAAAACTCCACTCAGTTCTTATTCAGAAGTTTTTCTTCAAACATTTTATGGTTTGGTATTTTTGGCCGAAATCTGATGATATAAATTTGGGTTAAATTTCAATTTTCTATTGTTTAAATTGCATTTTTGAATAGGTAAAGGAGTTCAAATTGCTAAAAAACCACTAATTCTAGTATATGGTACCTTGTCAAGAAATAGTGATCAAGTTTCATATATGAGAAATAGTGGTCAATCTCTCCTCACCAATGTACAATGAATGCAGAAAATTTAAGAGACTCAACTCAATAAAAGGTTCCAATGATATTATATGTAATAGACTAGAGAAGAGTAGTCTAAACATTCTATGTTTTGGATTTTTCTATAACTATTATTGAAATTGGACCATATAATTGTTGATGAAATCACAATTTTATGTTACTTAAATTACATTTTTGAATATATAAATGAATCCAAAATATAAAATATTTAGACTATATCTTAAAAAAAAATCGTTTATAAATCACATCATAAAATAAACAATAAACAAATTTTAGTTTTCTTCATTTTTATAAAAAAAATAATAAAATAGAATATAATATAAAAAAATTATTTTCTTAGTCAAGATTTTGTAGAATTTATGATATCCATACTTATAATTTTTATTTTCAATTTGGTGTTAAATATGTTTGGATTTATAATATATTTTTGTTTTGAAAAACTCAATATAATAAATTATTGAAATTTTGATAGTAAATTAAATATTTTTGTTTTCAAGTGTAGTATACATATAACAATTTATAACAATATGTGATGTGATTGTATATATTTTATATTTAATTTTTTCTTATAATAATAATAATAATAATAATAATTTATTTTTAAGGTTATGGTCAAAGCATATCAAATTGGTGTATGAGACATCCTTGTTTGTGGGACGTGGGACAAGAGACTTCTCTCGCTCAGCAATTTGATTGGTAAAATCTATAGAGATATATATACCCTACCCCTACAATTGACAAATGTAATGATATAAAATATTATATTCCATGAACTTGAGTTGAAATCCTCCCCATTTAACAGTATGAAAACTACCCCATTTAACAGTATAAAAACTAGAGATTATAGTTAAATTTTCAGATGATAACACCTTAACCAAAATAAGCATTAAATTGATTAAAACAAACATACAATAAAGTAAAACAAACACACAATAAACGATACAGTAACACCTACAGAACTAATATAATACAATACTTATCATGTTGTCTGAAGGTAAGTATCCCAATTAAGAACTAATATAATACAATACTTGTCATGTTATCTGAAGGCAAGGATCCCAATTTGGAGCTGCAGAGAAACCTCATAAAGCAACCAAAACCAGAATAGCCAGATAATGAATACAGTAGACCGATGTGTTTGACACCCATATGAATGGCATACACTCTGATTTGAGAACCAAGCATGATCCGGCCTTTGTGATTGCCAAACTCTACTGATCATTATTTTCGACATCGCATTCAGCAGGATGATCGGATGGGAAAACCTTCTTCTCTCTGTCTCTGCTCGCCATCTTCGCCAGCGAACGAATGCGAGTAACGGGCGATTTCGAAGACGACTGCGAGCAATTTGGCGAACAAAGTTGATGGCCTTCGCCGAGTGATGAGAAGCCATCAGGCCTCTTGGGTATTTCAATGGCAATGTGAGGTTTCATTAATGTTCTTCTTCCACCTGAGGTTTCCTGATCAATCTCTGTGTTTATCTGCTTCTGGCTGTCCAAAGAGAACATATTTGTTGGGCTCTGTAGATTATATTCTTCTCCAGAGCTTGCATTCTGCAACCGCTCTGAATTCAGATTGTTATCGATCTCTGGAGGAATTGGCCTTGGGATTGTAGTGGAAATCTGCTCTAATCTAGCGGATTTCAAAACTGGTTGCTCGGGCTGGGCGCCGGTTCTGCAAAGGGGACAAGTGGAATGCGAAAGAAACCACATGTCAATACACTCAACATGAAAACTATGCCTGCAATTGGGCAGAAGCCGGCCTTTCTCATTTTCCTTCAACTCCGACAGACAAACGGCGCACTCCAGCCCATCTGCGAAGTTCTGTGATTTATACACAAACATGGGAAGAGTCTCTAATACAGCAGAATCCAACCCCACGTTACGCAGATTCGCCGGTTCCTGACCAGTAAAATGAAACCAACGACGCGTAGAAGCTGATCTCCGTCTGGAAAACCTAGCAGACTGCGCCCAAAACCATCTGGCATAAACGTGCAGCAAAAAGACGAACCAAAGTACAAGAACAAGAACTATTATAGCAGACATCATGATCCTGCCATTGATGGCATCTCTCGGCTTGCCATTATCCAGAGGAGGGAGAGAAAACGGATCGTCGGAGCTCATGGCTGATTCCTCAAATTCTCCTCTATGAAATTGAAGCCACCGGAATTCTCTTTCAAATGATGTGGTCTCGGAGAAGATAGAAAACTCGACCTTAGCACGCACTACTAGTAGAAATACCCATGGCTTTTCACATACTACACTACATGATGCTCGAGCTTCTGGTTTCTCCAAATGGGCAGCGCCTCCGATGGCTATCTGAATCGAAAAATGACTAAGAAGCTTGGGAGTTCCACTGAATCGCCCGTCCGGGCCGTTCCTTGCTTTCTATACAATGAATTCGGAAACCGAGACAGGCGGGGCCGTTTTGGACGGTTTGACGAGCTGAAAAGTTTCTTCGAGAGGCCGCACAAATACCTAAACCAACTCCCAGGATGTGACCATCAAACGCGTGCCCTGAATGGCTCGAGGAGCTTCACCATTTTTGTAGGCTACTGTCACATTCCCATTGTGCATACCTAGTTGAGTTCGGTGAATAACTTTCAATTTCAAACTCCCAAGATGTGACCAGCGAAGGCGTACTCTCAATGGCTTTAGGAGCTTCACCATTTTTGCAGACCACTGTCACATTCACATGGTGGATACCTAGTCCAGTTCGGTGAGTAACTTTCAATTTCGTTGCAAACTTGTTGAGACCTATAACTCTAAGCATTTGGGTGATTCACGGGTTTAAAGATTGACTCACGGTCATTCCAAGTGTACTCTTAATGCCATCACATGGCCTTTAGGGCCTTTATTATCTTTGCCAGATCTGTCACATTCACATACTTTCCAATTTCCATGCAAGCTTGTTGACTTTGGTCACAAATACACCTAACCACATGTGCGTAGATAATTGAAATTGTTTGGTTTCATAATAAATAATTGGAGCAGATTCACTCCATGTTCCACACATCAATCAATCATTCATTTCATATATTTATGAATAATTGATTGGATTGTCATTGATAACGATTCAAATAATGATGATTATTGTAGTTCAAACTTGGAACCAATAATTATTTGACTTCCTCAACATCAAACTTGGAACCAATAATTATAAGAGTTCCTCAACTTCGAGAGAAGTACTTATTCATTATATAATAATAAATAATAAAGGGTGGAGACTATTTTATGTTTCTATTTTGGCATAGTTGCAATAGAGTTTTAATGTCTAGGTTTTATGTACAGCTAAAGGATGAATATTTTTATATACCATATGACCCCTATTTGTATTTGTAGCTTTAGCAATGATCATGATGGGACATTAGGTATCTATTATATATTAGAGACAAGTTGAAATTGTCTTTTGGTTATGGAATATGACCTTATACTATTTTTAATGGGTTAAGAGTTCATCTTTCTTGGATATAGAGAAATAGTTTAACGATCCAAGATTGAAATACATTTAGTAGAAGTCGAAGTAGAAGTTTGCCCCCTTACAAACTACCACTGTATTATTTTAGATGACCAAGTTTTGTTTGCACACAATGATTCAACTGCACATCTAAGTTTTGAGATAGCGTCAATAGAGGGTACGACGATAGTCCTAAGTATTGTTGTTTTTTTTTATCTTCAGGAAAAAATTATTGTTGATATTTGGGAGATATGTAAAGTTCAAATCTTTCTCTATTTTGTATTGTAAATAAAGTAGTAATCTCTTAGTATTCACAAGAATCTAAATATTATTCAAAATCTAGAAATGAAGTTGAAAAAGGTAAAGTTCGACATACACTACTCAAAACAAAAGAAAGAACTATCTTAGAAATCCAACAATTTGTATAGAAAATGAGAAAGAACTAAGCTAGAAAACCAACAATCTATAGAATGAATAAAACAATGGGAAGTTATCTCTCAATAACATTATTGGTTAGGGCCAAAGAAGTGGACACTGAATTCAAGGAAGAAGTAAAAGTTACTAGAACTTGGGAGGGATAGTAAACAATTAGTCATGGGATGACAAGGCAACTTGACAAGGACATCAGGTACTCATCCATGAGAGGATGAGGCCAGAAAGATGGTTACACCCAAGGAGATGAGGTATTTTATCCTAGATGAACACAAGTGGTAAAGTAGGGCCAACAACATTATATTGAAAGGAGTGAAGCAAAAATACATGGATGAAGACATAACATGGACAATGATAGGCTTCTTGAAATATATCATCAAGTGCACAAGCCCAACACAAACAACAAAAAGGGTGGGAAAATGATAGAGACAAGAGGGTAGAGAAAGACCATTGAAGGTCACACTCTGGAATGTGTGGGATAGAGCTCAAATATTGGAGAAATAAAAAAATAACGAGGTTGAAGGGTACAAATGCTTCATTAATGAGGATCTCACACTTGCCCAACTGGGGGAAATAAGGAAAGAGTGGGGCTTAGTGAAAGAGACAAGGAACCAAAAAAAGTGGGTTGTTGATTGGAATGACAAATCAAATATTGAAGAGTTTATAGAAATAATTTGAAAATATTGGATGTCCTTTTTCCAATGGCTCCAAACTAAATTTATATACATATTCAATACTCCATGTACCTTTGGGTATTGGAGGCTCCCTAAGCACACTTGAAACTATCCTTAGGTAAACCTCTTAACCATCTTATTGCTAAAATACGCTGGCAATGACACTCAGGGACATCACTCTTGGGTACTATGGAATAATATAGTACAACTAAAGGTATGGTCCATCCTCCTTAGTTAGCACCATGAATGAATTGGTTGAACATTATTATTGGAAACCCTCAAGTATATCAGAGAGATATAGTGTTGAGCGCTCCTTTGTCCTTAGGACCTTGGAAACACTGACCTCTACACAATGGGTAGTCGAAATAAAACCTCCTGGAATATTAAGAATTTGTAAATTTTGTCAACATAACAATACTCAAATAGGAGTAATACTCCTTTTGGAGTTTTCTTGTAATAAAAAAATATGGGGCCAACTGATACAATTGTGGGAGACCTATCTCAAAAGATACATTGCATAATGTTGATCGCAATCATGGCATAGCTTTCAAGCAACAATTTTTTTTGTGGACTCAACCATACTATTATGAGAGACATATCTCAAAAGACTCTTTGTGTGATGTTAATTGCATTAGTATAACTCCTTGGAAACCCTCCTAGAGGACCTAAGGATTCCATGACATCGACTCAAAACATGACCATGGAGAATAAACTCAATGAAATGGGAAACTAGTGAACTCAAATTGATGCCAAGGTTTTTGAGATCAACTCAAACCTCAACACATAAGTTCTTAAGATTGAATCCATGGAAAGTTTGGTTGTCACTTGTAACATTCTCAGTATAATCCCCATTTCAATTAATGCATAATGTAGATATGAAATGCAGTCATGACCAAGTGATGTAGATGCAAAATGTATTTATGAAATTTAATAAATAAAATGTGATGTCAGCTACTAGGATACATGGACAAAGATGGGGGTTGATTAATCCACAATAGAGGATGGGTCTAGAAAGTGGGTTTTATTCATGAGTTTAATTCCCAAATATTTTCCTCATTTTAATGTTTTGAGTGAACCTTCTATTATGTTGTTAAGTGTTCCCAAATCCAATCATTGAATACATGTAAGAGGGTGGGTGTGAGAATTCACATCCCATAGTTATTGGGAGCATGGGGTTCGAGTACAATCAGCTTGGGGAAGAGTGTAAGTCAAGCAAGCAAGCAAATAGAAGAAATTTGTATTGGGAGAATGAACACTTTTTTTTGGAGATACATATTTTTGCATGAATAACAAACATAGAACATGGGAGAAGAGCATTAAATATGTAGGGTGAATTTTGGAGCATACTTGGAGTAGAAGATTGAACAACCTAGTTTCCATGCATGAAGAGTAAACTCCTCTGTGAGTTGCACTAAAACAACAAGTGAATTCTTGTTGTTTTCCTGATAGTTTTCTTAGTAATGACCTCTCTTGAGTTTCCGAGTAGTGATATTTCTAGTTACATATGCCATAGAGAGCCTGATAAACGAATGGGGTGCCCGATGGACTAAGAGCAGTGAAGGGGTACATTCCTTGTGTTGGGAAATTTGAGAGGAAGAGAGTTTAATCCATCTGGATATCGGTGGCCTCCCACCTATTTCAACTATCTCAAAACAATTTTCTGGCAACCTACTATTTTTAGCATTTTTTCGGTTCCTAAACTTCTGGGCCATTTTGGGGGCCTAAATGAATTTTTTTTAGGATCGACACCTCAATGATCACCAAAGGCTCCAATTTATCCCCCAAAATGTTTCTCCTCAACTATACCTTTCCAATGAGCTATCGTGCACCCCAAACAGAGATTGTATACCAAAGTTACGCCCTCGGGAAGTTGATAAACCAAACTACCCAAAATGGGGTCCACAAAACTGTTGGCTTTTCATCTTCCAAGGTTAGGGTTTTGGATTTTATTTATGATAAAAATTCCTTTGGAACCTCATTGTAAAATCATCTTCTTATGAATGTGAGTATCCATCACATCTCTTCTCAGAGAAAAGATGCCACCAGTCTAGCGAGTCTTTCACTCTGTATTTCTATTGTTTTGTGCATTTTTTTCATTAATATAAATTGTGTATTACTGTATCTCTATGTTTATGGTTGCATCTCTTATATATTTCTGTTACATTATTGGATATCTGAGATATCTTTGTACATTTCTTTATTATATCTCCTCTCTCATTTCATGCCGAAAATAATCTGTATCAGTGGTATCAGAGCAGGTTGCTCTTGATAATTTTTTCAATGCATGTCCCCGACGAGGTCGGAGTATAGAAAGTTGGTTCTTGA
The DNA here is from genome assembly GCA_009831015.1 of Picea engelmannii. Taxonomy (NCBI): domain Eukaryota; kingdom Viridiplantae; phylum Streptophyta; class Pinopsida; order Pinales; family Pinaceae; genus Picea; species Picea engelmannii. The sequence goes on from ML778444.1 coordinate 736,018, forward strand.
GATTGTCTCTCTTAAGGACAATTGTTCCTTCACGCACAAGAAACTCTCCATGGTGGAAGAAAATAAAAACGATAGAAAAAACAATTCTATTAATCTGTTGCTTGCGCAAGCACTAACGCGACAGAGGGGAGAAATGATGGATAATTTTTCCCAAATCCTTCAATGCTTGTTGACAACAATTGGTGTGTATTCATCAAGAGGCCACTTTGGAGGCACCTCGCCTTTCAAGGTACAAGTTAATGTTGATATTCCCATATTTTAAGGATAGATAGATGCGGGTGCCCTAGTAAAATGGTTAAATCTGCTATAAGGTTATTTCTCTCTTCACAATTTTTTCGACAGGGAAAATATCACCTTCGCACTCTTTAAGGCTCTCCCCCATGTCAAATATTGGTGGGGAACTTATTGGGAGAAAAGTTCCAAAGAGGATTCTAGAATATATAGGGCTGAGCCCACTTGAGATATTTTTGTGGATGCGGTCAAGGAACATATTACCCTTTTGGTAACTATGACGACCAATACATGAGATGGACCACATTGTCTCAAGAGAGGGGCCAAGATGTTTTAGATTTCACCAATATCTTCCATACCTTGTGCACCAAGTTGGGTATCAAGGACTCTGAGGGACATTTGGTTCTGAAATACCGTGGGGCTCTACACATATACATCCAAAATGAAATGGATTTTATGGACATCTCATCACTCAGTGTTGCTTATCGATATGTTGTTAAAACCGAGAAGAAATTTAAGCACTAGAACAAGCAGGATTTTGGGTCTGCAAATCCGCAAAAATCAAAGTATGGTAAATATGACCCTAATAACCATCCATTAGAAAACCATTCCAAGCCACATGAAAAGAAGGGTAATGCAAAGACGAAGAATGAAACTAGAAAATGGTTTGATTTCCACAAAATCCCCCGGAACAACACCGACAAAGGTCGCTCAAAAAATTCATTGGTGGTCGAGATAAAAAACAAGGAGCCAAACCCCAATTCAGAATATGATTCAGAAAATACTAGTAGAAGACAAATCATCGATGTAGACCCCACTGCTACTATCACGGCTGCAACAATTCAACCAAAAGAACCAACAGATCATGAAGAGGGGGAGCACCTTTTTGATTCACAGATGTGGGTGAAGGGGACCCCGCTATATTTTATTGTTGATAGCAGAAGCCGGAAGAACCTCATCTCGGCAGAGGTCATCAAACAATTGGGATTTTCAACAACACCACACCGGTAGCTATACAACATCAGGTGGCTTTGGCAAGGATGAAATCTCCTTGTTAACCAACAATGTCGATTTTTATATGGAATCCAACCCTTCAAGGATGAGGTATTATGTGATTTTGTCCCAATGGATGTTTGTGATATTCTTTTGGTCCAACCATATATGTGGAAGCACCATGCTATTTATGATTCTTGACCTTGTAGTGTCATTGTTACTCTGGGGGGCATCTCTACAAGAAACAAGAGGTAGTTCCAACTATTGTCTCACCTAAATAGTTCCGCAAGGTAGTATCTCATACTACAAAATTCAACTTCTTCACATTTTTTTCAAAAGGTGAACAAAAGAGCACCGCAACTACTACAACCTTAGTCCAAGCACCTTCTGTCCAACAGAAGCAGGTTGACAAGATTGAATCAAAGTGCAAGGATTCCTTCTGCATAAAACCATCTGATTTAGCAAGACTATTTAAAAAGGTCAAAACCTTCTAGCCACAATTTCGTGACAACCTTCAACAAGCTAAGCAATGTAACTTCTCTAGCAAGGCAAGCAGCTCATCAAGACGCAGATTCAACAAACGTTTCCCCCCCCGACACCTAGCGCAATGGAGAAAATCAATTCCTAAGGAGGGAGGATTTATCCAAGTGGATATTGGTGGCCACCCACCTATTCCACATGTCTCAAAACAGTTTTATGGCAACTTACTATTTTTAGCATTTTTTTGGTTCCTAAACTTCTGGGGCCATTTCGAGGGCCTAAATGAAGTTTGTTTCAGGATCAATAACCTAAAACAATGGCCAAAGGATTTTATTGGACACCCAAGATGAATCTCCTCAACGATACCTTTCCAACGAGCTATCATGCACCCCAAACGGAGATCGTATGCCAAAGATACGCCCCTGGGAAGTTGATACACCAAACTACCCAAAATGGGGTCCACAAAATTATTGGCTTTTTATATTCCGGGGTTAGGGTTTTGGATTCTATTTATGAGAAAAAGAAATTTGGAGCCTCATTGTAAAACAATTTTTTTGTGAATGTGAGTATTCGTCAAATCTCTTCTCAGAGATAAGATGCCACCATTCTAGCAAGTCTTTCACTCTGTATTTCTACAAATTTGTATATTTCACTCATTAACAAAAATTGTGTATTGTTGTATCTCTGTGTTTATGGTTGCATATCTGATATATTTATGTTATATTATTGGATATTTGAGATATCTCTGTACATTTCTTTATTATATGTCCTCTCTCATTTCTTTCTGAAAATAATGTGGATCAGTGGTATTAGAGCAGGATGCTCTTGATCATTTTTTTAGTGGATGTCCCCAACAAGGTTCAAGTATAGAAAGTTGGTCCTTGAGCTTGTCTCTCTTGAGGAAAATCGTTCTCGCATTCCCAATAAACCCTCCATGGTGGAAGAAAATAAAAATGACATAGCAAATAATTCTATTAATATGGTGCTTGAGCAAGCTCTCACGTGATAGAGGGATGAAATGATGGAGAGCTTTTCCCACATACTGTTATAACCCTAAAATGCACCATACAGGTTTACCTGGCATCAGGCCTACTCATGCCTCTTCCTAGCCGAAGCCATGCTGAACAAATCCTCAAAAAACCACTTAAAACAAGCAACCCACGCCCTAACTTCTTACTGGGTGCGAGCAACCGCTTGCTGTCCTTCTACTGCACGTGGGTATCCGCGGGCTAACCCACTACAGCCCGTGGGTACCTAACAAAGCAAAAAATCAGGAAATTTTCTGCCGGGACACGAGGCTTTTTGTCAGTTAACTAGAACTCTGAGCCATGCATGGCCGAGAGTTTGCCAAAAACCCTAGCTCCTTCTAGCCTATAAAAGGAGGGGTAGGGGTACTATTCAGAGGAGGAAAAAATCATAGCAAAGAAACTCTGCCAAATTGCCAACCCAGTTCTGTCCCAACCCTTTAGCCTTGCCTCAAGCTTTAGGAGAAATTCATGCAGCAGCAGTTGGGGGACAGAAAGAAGAGGAAGAGCCCAGGATCAGGATTGAGGAACGGTGGTCGATCTCAGAAATCATTGTAAGTTGATTCATATTGAGATTAATGAAAAAGATACTTTTCCCGTCCCGAATACATGAGTCTCATCTATGTTATTTGATTTATGTTTTATCTCTAACCCCCTAGTAGATCAGTAGCATGTATGCATAGTTTTGTCTTGATTGCAGGAAGCTTTGTGGAAGGAGCAGTAGCAGCAAGGAGATAACAACTCAACGGAGGATCTACTTCAACCGTCGAAAAAGGTTGGTTTATTCTTCCCGTGTTTGCCTGAGAAAAGGGGTTGAGATTTTGGGTAGGAGGTTAAAAGTTAAATCTTAAAGGTCATGATCTGCGTATAAGTTTAGAGCCCTAGCTTATTAGTCCGTAGGGTAGAATACCCCACAACACATACTTCAACACCTGCCGATAACAACTAACACATATTCATCAAGAGACCACTTTGGAGGAACCTCTCCTTTTAAGGTGCAAGTTAATTTTGATATTCCCATATTTGAAGGACAGATAGAAGCGGAAGCCCTAGAAAAATGGTTAAATCTGCTACAAGGTTATTTCCCTGTTCACAATT
>ML778444.1:739944-752867 GCA_009831015.1 Picea engelmannii
TTCATCAAGAGACCACTTTGGAGGAACCTCTCCTTTTAAGGTGCAAGTTAATTTTGATATTCCCATATTTGAAGGACAGATAGAAGCGGAAGCCCTAGAAAAATGGTTAAATCTGCTACAAGGTTATTTCCCTGTTCACAATTTTACGATGGGGAAAAGATCACCTTCAAACTCCTTAAGTCTCTCCCCCATGTCAAACATTGGTAGGAAACTTACTAGGAGAAAATTTCCACAGAGGAGTCTAGAATAAATGGGGTCAAGCCCACTTGGGATTTTTTTGTGGATGCGGTCAAGGAACAATATTACCTTTTTGGTAACTATGACGACTAGTACATGAGATGGACCACACTCCATCAAGAGAGGGGCCAAGAAGTGACAGAGATCACCAATACCTTCCATACCTTGCACACCAATATGGGTATCAAAGACTCTGAGAGACATTTGGTTCTGAAATATCGTGGGGCTCTACACAAATACATAGAAACTGAAATAGATTTTCTAGACATCTCATCACTGGGTGCTACTTATCGATATGCTATTAAAATTGAGTTGAAATTTAAGCACTAGAACAAGAGGGAGTTCGGTTCTGCAAATCCACAACAACCAAAGTATCATAAAGATGGCCCTAACAACTAGCCTTCAGAAAACTAGTGCAAGCCACAGAAAAAGAAGGGTAATGGAAAGACGAAGAATGAAACTGGAAAATGGTGCAATTTCCACAAAATCTCTTGTCACAACACCAATGAATGTCGCTCAAAGAAGTCATTGTTGGTCAATATCAAAGACAAGGAGTCGAACCCTGATTTGGAATCTGATTCAGGAAATACTGGTAGAAGATAGATCATCAACGCAGACCCCACTGTTATTGTCGCAATCACAACAACTCAACCATAAGAACCAATAGAGCCTGAATAGGGGAGCACCTTTTTCATTTAGATATGTGGGTAAAGGGTACCCCACTGCATTTTATTGTTGATAGCAGAAGCCAGAAGAGCCTCATCTCAACATAGTTTGTCAAATAGTTGGGATTGTCAAGAACACCACACTCGCAGCCATACAACATCAGGTGGCTTCACGAGGGATGAGATCTTCGTGTCAGCCAGCAATGCCAATTGTCATATGACATCCAACCTTTCAAGGATGAGGTATTATGTAATATTTCGCCATTGGATGTTTGTGATGTTCTTTTGGGCCAGTCGTATATGTGGAAGAGCCATGTTATTTATGAGTCTTGACCCCGTAGTGTCATTGTTAATCTGGGGGATCATCTCTACAAGATACCAGAGGTAGTTCCAACTACTTTCCCACCTAAAAAATGCCGCAAGGTAGTATCTCATACTACCAAATTCATCTTATTCACAATTTGTTCAAAAGGTGAACAAAAGAACACTGCAATCACTAGAGCCTTAGTCCAAGCACCTTTTGTCCAAGATTGAAGCAAAGCGCAAGGATTTGTTCTGCACACAATCATCTCATGTAGTCGGAATGGTTAAAATGTTCCAACCCTTCCATCCATCGGTTCGTAAAAACCTTCAACAAGCTAAGTAAAACAACGTCTCCAACAAGGCAAGCAACTCATGAAGACACAAATTCAACAAAAGCTTTTCCCTCTCCCCCGTGCAGTCAGTGCAATGGAGAAAATTTATTCCTAAGGAAGGAGGATTGATTCAGGTGAATATTGGTGGCCACCCACCTATTCCAACTGGCTCAAAACAATTTTCTAGCAACTTACTATTTTTAGCATTTTTTTGGTTCCTAAACTTCCGGGGCCATTTTGAGGGTCTAAATGAAGTTTTTTCGGGATAGAGCACCTCAAAAATAGCCAAAATCCCTAATTGATCCCTCAAAATTAATCTCCTCGACGATACCTTTCAAACTAGATATTGTTCACCCCAAACAGAGAACGTATGCCAAAGTTACACCCCCGTGAAGTTGATACACCAAACTACCAAAAACAGGTCCACAAAACTATTGGATTTCATCTTCTTAGGTAAGGGTTTTGGATTTTATTTATGATAAAAAGGCCTTTGAAGCCTCATTGTAAAATAATCTTCTTGTGATTGTGAGTAGCCACTTAGAAATCGAGAGGAAAGCCATTGCACTAGATTAACACACAATAATAGAATGTATTACACAAACAAATGGAGGTTACATATATAGCATCCAGATCACCGACTCTTAACAATCTAGATCCTAAGAAAGTGGGTCTGATTAGCTAAAAATAGTTAACCTAGAAACTCACAGTTACAACAGCTGTAAGTCTAACTCACAGTTATAACAGCTGTAAGCATTATCTCTAACACCCTCTCTTAATGCTTACATTACAAATATTACAATCAAAAATTACAAAACATAACAAAAAGGTTACAACACAAATTTTGCCATGTCTGTCTCACTGGTCCTAATATGCAGTTACACCCATCTCTAAACTTCATAGACACACTCTTTCTCTCCCATCATCTTCGAGCTACCACTTCATACAACAAAAATACAATCGCTTCCGACCATCTTTGAAGTATCTATAGGATCAACGATTCTAAACTACCCCGAAGAATAGTCTCGATATTGAAACATTCAGTAATCGATCTTACAAAATGACCTTTTTACACACACTCATCAATACAATGATAACCCTTAAGTGATGATCTTGAAGCACCGAAATACAACAAAAATCTCCATCTTTTAACAGACTTCAAACTAGTTATGCGTTTGTTCTTATAGCTCCAAAGAACATCAAGAACTACATACCTGAGTTATATCACTCTGTTCTTTGAGTGGTTCTTGACAATATAATTTTACAAACAAAAAACAATATAACATACACAAATCACATCACACTATATGTAACACTACAACAAAACTACCAAACCAACTCAAACACTTGCCGAACATAAAGTCCACCCATTGCAGTGGGAATCAGAGTTTCGGCAGAGAGAAAATCGAACCCTACTGTCAATGCCAAAGAACATCTGGATATCTTTTCTTCCACGCAGCTGTCACTGATCAACGAATGCACAGGTGTCTAACCTCTCACAGTTTGATTAGCGAATATCTAGGCAGCGATACCCTCGTCAGTTATCCTACGCAGTGGTCCTTTATTCACAAGGAGATTCTCCCGCAACAATCTCACAAAACACACAGAAAATTTAGAAATTCAAACCCTCTAACCTAATCTACTCCTACAATGGAATCAACTTATCATTCTTCTCTCATATTCCATCCCCTCTCGTGAGAGAGTCAGGGCGGTCATTGCTCTGATACCAACTTAGAAATCGAAAGGGAAGCCATTTCACCAGATTAACACATAATAATAGAATGTATGACACAGACAAATGGAGGTTACATATATAGCATCCAGATCACCGACTCTTAACAATCTAGATCCTAAGAAAGTGGATTTGATTAGCTAAAAATAGTTAATCTAGAAACTCACAGTTACAACAACTAACTCACAGTTACAACAACTGTAAGGCTAACTCACAGTTACAACAGCTGTAAGCATTATCTCTAACATAGCCGTCACATCTCTTCTCAGAGATAAGCTACCACCAGTCTAACAATTCTGTCACTCTGTATTTCTACAATTTTGTACATTTCGCTCATTAATAGAAATTGTGTATTATTGTATATCTGTGTTTATGTTTTCATATATGATATATTTATGTTATGTTATTGGATATTTGAGATATCTCTGTACATTTATTTATTATATATCCACTCTCATTTCGCGCCGAAAATAATCTGGATCAATGGTATTAGAGCAGACTGGTCTTGATCATTTTTCACTGCATGTCCCCGACGAGGTCCGAGTATAGAAAGTTGGGTCTCGAGCTTGTCTCTCTTGAGGACAATATCTTTTCCATTCCCAAGAAACACTCAATGGTGGAAGAAAATAAAAATGATAGAGCATATGATTCTATTAATATGTTGCTTGAGCAAGCTCTCACACGACAGAGGGATGAAATGATGGAGATTTTTTCCCACATACTTCAACACCTGCCGATAACAATCGACATGTCTTCATCAAGAAACTACTTTGGAGGTACCTCACATTTCAAGGTACAATTTAATTTTGATATTCCCATATTTGAATGACATATAAATGCGAATTCCTTAGAAAAATGGTTAAATCTGCTAGAAGGTTATTTCTTTATTCACAATTTTTCCAGCTGTGAAAAGATAACCTTCCCACTCCTTAAGGCTCTCCCCCATGTCAAACATTGGTGGGAAACTTACTAGGTGAAACTTTCCACAAAGGATTCTGGAATATATGGGGTCGAGCACACTTGGTATTTTTTTGTCAATGCAGTCAAGGAACTATATTACCTTGTTGGTAACTATGACAACTGGTACATGAGATGGACTACACTATGTCAAGAGAGGGGAAAAGAAGTGTCGGATTCACCAATACCTTTCAATGTAACTTGTGCATTGAGCTGGGTATCAAAGAATCAGAGCGAAATTTCATTCTGAAATACCGTGGGGCTCTACATAGATACATCCAAACTGAAATGGATTTTCTGGACATCTCATCATTGGGTGTTGTGTGTCGATATGTTGTTAAAATCGAGAAGAAATTTAAGCACCAGAACAAGAGGGAGTTCGATTATGCAAATACGCAAAAATCAAAGTATGGTAAAGACGAACCTAATAACCATCCTTTAGAACACTAGTACAAGCCACATGAAAATAAGGGTAATGGAAAGACGAAGAAGGAAAATAGAAAATGGTGTGATTTGCACAAAATCCCCTAGCACAACATTGATGAATGTCACTCAAAACATTCATTGGTGGCCAATATCAAAGACAAGGAGACAAACCCCGATTGGGAATCTGATTCATAAAATACTAGTAGAAGACAAATCATCGATTCAGACCCCACTGTCAGTGACACAACCACAACAATTCAACCAGAAGAACCAACAGATCCTGAAGAGGGAGAGCACCTTTTTCATTCACAGATGTGGGTGAAGGGGAACCCGCTACATTTTATTGTTGATAGTGGAAGCCAAAAGTACCTCATCTTGGTAGAGGTCATCAAACAATTGGGATTGTTAACAACACCACACCCTCATCCATACAACATTGGGTGGCTTCGCCAGGGATGCGATCTCCTTGTTAGCCAACAATTTTGATTGTCATATGGCATCCAAGCCTTCAAGGATGAGGTATTATGTGATGTTGGCCCAATGGATGTTTGTGATGTTCTTTTGGGTCAACCATATATGTGGAAGCACCATGCTATTTATGAGTCTCGACCCTGTAGTGTCATTGTTACTCTGGGGGGCATCTCTACAAGGTACCAGAGGTAGTTCCAACTTCTTGATAGTCTGTTCAAAAGGTGAACAGAAGAACATTGCAACCACTACAACTTCAGTCCAAGCACGTTTTGTCTAGTAGAAGCAGGTCGACAAGATTGAAGCAAAGTGAAAGGATTCCTTCTACACATAGTCATCTCATGTAGCTGGAGTGGTTAAAAATTTCCAACCCTTACAACCACAGGTTCATGACAACCTTCAACAAGCTAAGCACTGCAACTTCTCCAACAAGGAAAGCAACTCATCAAGACCCAGATTCAACAAACACTTTTCCCTCTCCCCCGAGCACTCAACGCAATGGAGACCATTTCTTCCTGAGGGAGGATTGACCCAGGTTAATATTGATGGCCACCCACATATTCCAATTGCTTCAAAATAGTTTTCTACCAACTTAGTATTTTTAGCAGTTTTTCAGTTCCTAAACTTCTGGGGCCATTTTGAGGGCCTAAATGAAGTTTTTTCGGATCGAGCACATCAAATATAAAATGAGACTTTGATTGAGGCCCAAAAATGAATTTCCCCAACGATGTGTTTCCATTGAGCTATCGTGCGCCCCAAATAGAGATTGTATGCCAAACTTACGCCCTCAGAAAGTTGATACACCAAACTACCCAAAATGAGGTCCACACAACTATTGGATTTTCATCTTCCGGGGTTAGGGTTTTGGATTTTATTTATGATAAAAATTACTCTGGATCCTCATTGTAAAATCATCTTCTTGTGAATGTGAGTAACATTCACATCTCTTCTCAGAGATAAGCTGCCACCATTCTAGCGAGTCTTTCACTTTGTATTTCTACAATTTTGTACATTTCACTCATTAATAGAAATTGTGTATTATTGTATCTCTGTGTTTATGGTTGCATCTATGATATATTTTTGTTATATTATTGGATATTGCAGATATCTATTTACATTTCTTTATTACATCTCCTCTCTCATTTCGTGCTGAAAATAATTCGGATCATTGGTATCAGAGTAGGTTGCTCCTGATCATTTTTCAGTGCATGTCCCTGAGTATAGCAAGGTTGCTCCTGATCTTTTTTTGGGTGTCGAGCTTGTCTCTCTTGAGTAAAAAATATCTCGCATGCCCAAGAAACCCTCGATGGTGGAAGAAAATAAAAGCGACAGAGAAGACGATTCTATTAATTTGTTGCTTGAGCAAGTTCTCAGGTGACAGAGGGACAAAATGATGGAGGATGTTTCTCACATCCTTCAATGCCTGTCGACAAAAGCAGACCCATATTCATCAAGCGACCACTTTGGAGGCACCTCACCTTTCAAGTTACAATTTAATTTTGATATTCCCATATTTGAATTACATATAGACGTGGATGCTCTAGAAAAATGGTTAAATCTGCTAGAAGGTTATTTCTCTGTTCACAATTTTTTCGACAAGGAAAAGATCACCTTCGCACTCCTTAAGGCTCTACCCCATGTCAAGCATTGGGGGGAAACTTACTGGGAGAAAATTTCCACAAAGGAGTCTGGAATATATGGGGCTGAGCCCACTGAGGAATTGTTTGTGGATGCAGTCAAGGAAAAATATTACCTTGTTGGTAACTATGACAATCAAAACATGAGGTGGACCACACTACGTCAAGAGAGGGGCCAAGAAGTGTCATATCTCACCAATAGCTTCCATACATTTTACACCAAGATGGTTATCAAAGAGTCCGAGTGAAATTTGGTTCTGAAATACTGTGGGGATCTACATAGATACATCCAAACTGAAATGGATTTTTTGGACATCTCATGACTGGGTGTTGCTTATCAATATGTTGTTAAAATCAAGAAAAAATGTAAGCACCAGAAAAAGTGGAAGTTTGGTTCTGCAAATACGCAACAACCAATGTATCGTAAAGACATCCCTAACTAACAGCCTTAAAAAAACTAGTCCAAGCCACAAGAAAATAATGGTAATGGAAAGATGAAGAAGGAAACTAGAAAATGGTGTGATTTCCAACACATCCCCTGGCACAATGCCGATTAATGTCACTCAAAATAGTAATTGGTGGTCGAGATCAAAGACAAGGAGCCAAATCCTGATTCAAAATTTGATTCAGAAAATACTGGTAGAATACAGATGATCAACGGAAACCCCATTGCTACTGTTGCGACCACAACAATTCAATCAAAAGAACCAACAGATCTTGAAGAGGGGGAGCTCCTTTTTCATTCACATATGTGGGTGAAGGGGACCCCACTATGTTTTATTATTGATAGTGGAAGCCAAAAGTACCTCATCTTAGTAGAGGTTGTCAAATAGTTGAGATTGTCGACAACACCACATCCGCAACCATATGACATTAGGTGGCTTCACCAGGGATGAGATCTTCGTATCATCCAACAATGTGTATTTTCATATGACATCCAACCCTTCAAGGATGAGGTATTATGTGATGTTAACCCACTGGACGTTTGTGATATTCTTTTGGGCTAGCCATATATGTGGAAGCGCCATGCTATTTAAGAGTCTTGACCTCGTAGTGTCATTGTTACTCTGGGGGGTCATTTATATAGGATACCAATGGTAGTTCCAAATATCGTCCCACCTAAACAGTGCCACAAGATAGTATCTCATACTACAAAATTCATCTTCTTCACAGTCTGTTCAAAACGTGAACATAAGAACACTGCAACCACTATAACCTTAATCCAAGCACCTTCTGTCGAGAAAAAGTAGGTCAACAAGATTGAAGAAAAGCACAAGGATTCCTTCTGCATGTAGTCATTTCATGTAGCCTAAATGGTTAAAAATTTCCAACCCTTCCAGCCACAGGTTCATGACAACCTTCAACAAGCTAAGTAACGCAACGTCTCCAGCAAGGCAAGCAGCTCATCAAGACGTAGATTCAACAAACGTTTTTCCTTCTCCCCTAGGAACTAAATGCAATGGATACCATTTCTTCCCAAGGAGGGAGAATTGATCTAGGTGGATATTAGTGGCCACCCACCTATTATAACTGGCTCAAAATAGTTTTCTTCCAACTTATTATTTTTAGCAGTTTTTCGGTTCCTAAACTTCTTGGGCCATTTTGAGGGCCTAAATGAAGTCTTTTCGGGATCTAGTACCTCAAAGATAAACTAAGGCTCTAATTGAGCCCCCGAAATGAATATCCACGAAAATACCTTTCCAAATAGCTATTGTTCACCCCAAACAAAGATAGTATGCCAATGTTACGCCCCCAAGAAGTTGATACACCAAAATACCCAAAACGGGGTCCACAAAACTGTTGGTTTTTCATCTTCTGGGGTTAGTGTTTTGGATTTTATTTATGATAAAAAGGCCTTTGGAGCCTCATTGTAAAATCATCTTCTTGTGAATGTGAGTAGCCATCACATCTCCTCTCAGAGATAAATTGCCACCATTCTAGCGAGTCTTTTACTCTGTATTACTACAGTTTTGTAAATTTCGCTCATTAACATAAATTGTGTACTACTATATCTATGTGTTTATGGTTGCATATATGATATATTATTGTGTATCTGAGATATATCTGTACAATTATTTATTATATTTCCTCTCATTTCATGCCTAAAATAATCCAGATGAGTAGTATCAGAGTAGGTTGATGTTGATCATTCTTTATTGCATGTCCTCGACCTAGTCCTTGTATATAAATTTGAGTCTCGAGCTTGTCTTTCTTGAGGAAAATATATCTCACACGCCCAATAAACCCTCCATGGTGGAAGAAAAGAAAAATGACAGAGAAAACATTTCTATTAATTTATTTCTTGAGCAAGCTCTCACACGATAGAGGGACGAAATGATGGAGAATTTTTCCCACATCCTTCAATGCCTGTCGATAACAATTGACACGTCTTCATCAAGGGACCACTTTGGAGGCACCTTTCCTTTCAAGTTACATGTTAATTTTGATATTCGCATATTTGAATGACATATAGACGTGGATTCCCTAGAAAAATGGTTAAATATGCTAGAACATTATTTCTTTGTTAAAAGAATTTCTCGATAGGGAAAATATCACCTTCACACTCCTTAAGGCTCTCCCCCATGTCAAACATTGGTGGAAAATTTACTGGGAAAGAAGTTCCACAGAGGAGTCTTGAATATATGGGGCCGAGCCCACTTGGTATTTTTTTTGGATGTGGTCAAGGAACAATATTACCATGTTGGTACTATGATGACTAGTACATGATATGGACCACACTGCATCAAGAGAGGGGCCAAGCAGTGTCGTAGTTCACCAAGACCTTCCATACCTTGCACACCAAGCTGGGTATCAAAGACTCCAAGCGACATTTGGTTCTGAAATACCATGGGGATCTACATAGATACATCCAAACTGAAATGGATTTTTTGGACATCTCATCACTGGGTGCTTCCTATCGATATGTTGTTAAAATCAAGTAGAAATTTAAGCACCAGAACAAAGCGGGAGTTCAGGTCTACAAATCCACAAAAACCAAAGTATGGTAAATACAACCCTAACAACCAGACTTGAAAACCAGTCCAAGACACATGAAAAGGAGGGTAATGGAAAGACAAAGAAGGGAACTAGAAAATGGTGCGATTTCCACAAAATCCCTTGGCACAACACCGATGAATGTCACTCCAAATAGTTATTGGTGGATGATATCAAAGACAAGGAGCTGAACCTTGATTCAGAATATGATTAAGAAAATATTGGTTGAAGACATATCATCGACAAAAACCCCACTTCTACTGTCACAACCACATCAATTCAACCAGAAGAACCAACATATCCTGAAGTGGGGGAGTGCATTTTCCATTCACATATGTGGGTGAATGGTACTATGCTACAATTTATTGTTGATATAAGAATCTAGAAGAACCTCATCTCAGCAGAGGTTGTCAAAAAGTCAGGATTATTGACAACACCACACCCTCAGCCATACAACATTGGGTGGCTTCACCAGGGACGAGATGTCTATGCCATCCAACAATTTTTATTGTCATACGACATATAGCCCTTCAAGGATGAGGTATTATGTGTTGTTTCCCCACTGGATACTTGTGATGTTTTTTTGGGACAACCATATATGTCGAAACACCATGCTATTTATGAATCTCGACCCCATAGTGTCATTTTTACTCTGCGGGGTCATCTCTACAGGATACTAGAGGTAGTTCCAACTACTATCCCACCTAAACAGTGTTTCAAGGTAGTATACAAAGCTACAAAATTCATCTTCTTCACATTTTGTTCAAAAGGTGAACATAAGAACACTGCAACCACTACATCCTCAGTCCAAGAACTTTTTGTCCAGCAGAAGAAGGTCGACAAGATTGAAGCAAAGAAAAAGGATTCCTTCTGCACACATTCATGTCATGTATCCAGACTGGTTAAAACTTTCCAACCCTTCCAACCACAGGTTCATGACAACCTTCAACAAGCTAAGCAATGCAACTTCTGCAGCAAGGCTAGTAGTTCATCAAGATGCATATTCAACAAACGCTTTTCCCTCTCCACCAGGAAATCAATGCAATGAAGACCATTTATTCCTAATGAGGGAGGATTGATCCAGGTGGATATCAGTGGCCACCCACCTATTTCAACTGGCTCAAAACAATTTTCTGGCGACTTATTATTTTTAGTAGTTTTTCGGTTCCTAAACTTCTAGGGCCATTTTGTGGTCCTAAATGAAGTTTTTTGGGGATCAGGCACCTTAATGATATTTGAAGGTTTTGCTTGAGCCCCCAAAATGAATTTTATTTATTATACCTTTCCAACGAGCTATCATGTGCCCCAAAAAGTGATTGTATGCCCAAGTTACATCCCCGAGATGTTGATACACCAAACTACCCAAAATGAGGTCCACAAAACTATGGGATTTTCATCTTTTGGGGTTAGGGTTTTGGATTTTCTTTATGACATAAATGCATTTGTAGCATCATTATAAAATCATATTCTTTTGAATGTGAGTATGTGTCGCATCTCTTATTAGAGATAAGCTTTCACCATTCTAGTGAGTCTTTCACTTTCCATTTCTACAATTTTGTACATTTCGCTCATTAATATAAATTGTGTATTACTGTATCTTTGTGTTTATGGTTTCATCTATGATAAATTTCTGTTATATTATTAGATATATGAGGTATCTTTGTACATTTATTTATTATATCTCCACTCTCATTTCATGCTGAAAATAATCTGTATCAGAGCCAGTGGAAAATTAGGATAGTTGTTGGAGACTACCATTGGGTTGTGGGATTTTCTGAGTTGTGAATGGACAATGAGAGACCACCCTCTTTTCTGGATTGATAACCCCAAATCAGGGGTGACTTTATGTTGAGATATAGAATATCAAGTCTATGGTTGGGTGGAACATCTATCCCAAGAAGTTGATTGCACAATCATTTTAAAAGCTAAGTGATTATCTTCTTTATGTGTTGCATTATGAGTTTAATTGTTGTGAATTAAATATTTATTTGAGAAATATTTATATTTTGTTGTATTTGAGTTTATTAGATGCATTTTATGTTTATTTTAGAATGTTGTAGATGCATCTAGTTCATGGTATCAACACACGTTAAGACTGTATGTTTTCCTGTAACTAGTAAGTTGCAAGATTAGTTAGCATAAAAAGTTTAATTTTATGTGCATTCTGCTTGGTAATGGTCCTTAATTAAGTTGAGGAACATTACATATTGGTATCATATCTTTTGGTTTAACACTAGACCCATATGGGCCAAAAAAAACACAAATTTGGTAAAATTCATTCTTACAGATTTTTTTTTGTAACAAATTTGGGGGGAACTTATGAAACTACAATGAAATCCCTAGATTTATGAGAAATATTCAAGCTAATTTACCCTCATAACCATCGAAGAGATGAACATTGGGTCGATATGCAAGTTGTGGGGTTAAAATATGGATTGGGAATTCAAATTTCATGTTTTCATGACAACTATAAAGTGAGAATATCGACGATTTGGATTCAATTTCGCAATTGGTGAAGTTAGGAAAATTGATGATTGAGTTTCATTTTTAGCAGTTTGAAAATGGAGCAGATCGATGGTCAAGACTCCTCGGTAGATTTTGGAGAAGTATGGTGAATCAATGGTCAAGATCATTTTGAATGGGAGATCGATGGCCTAGATTCATCTCAAATATGGTCAAAAATTTCTAAGTGTTTGGGTTGCCAACCAAAATCACCGATGGTTGATGGTCAGATTGACAAGTGTGGAAAAATGTTCATTTCGACCAAGGAAAATCGTCAATTATTGATGGCCAATGAATGAGGGTCAACATAAATTGGAAAAAGGTTTCATGTATCCAAAAGAAATTGCCAATTGCAGATGGTTGATTATTGGGGGGTGGTAGTGTTGATTTTTCTATATGAGACGATATCTGATCAATATTTCATTACAATGATGAGTGTTCCATATATAGAGAAAATATGGTGACCATCCATGAAAGGATGCGCCTATTGGATAATAAATAACTATTTATTAGTAGTATTACTTATTATATATTATTTAATAATTAATAATTATATTATTAATTATTAATCTAGAATAATGTCTTCCCAATGTTGTCCAAACATCAACACTCCCTCTCAATGAGGGAGACATTTTGCATCATGCCAAGTTTCTCTTAAGTATACAAACTTCTC
>ML778445.1:26902-39004 GCA_009831015.1 Picea engelmannii
TAAATTTTTGGGTAAAATGAAGAGAGTAAGAACTTAATTAAAATCTGTGGATATCAAAGGTAAAGAAGAAATAAATTATTTAACTTGTGAAAGTGTAAAAAGATATTAAATTAATAATAAAAGGAAAAGAGTAAATAGCACAATTTCCATTTTGGCTCTAATAAAAAGGGGAAAGAAGGGAATAATAAAAATTAGGAAACTAAGGAATGGAGGAAACATACTAAGGGAAAGAGGGGAACTTTTGGTAAAAAGTGAGGTCAACATAGTAAAGAATCTGCAATTAAGAACCTTATAATTTGAACTAAATTAACAACTTCATTTTAGGGAAAGTATTTAAACCTGTGAGGGAATCTGGGAACACCTAGGAGTAATTTTAGGAGCAACTCTAGGTGGGTGAGGGAAATAAGACAATTTAATAAATTAAAGAAAATAGTTAATGGAGAAATGTGGAAGATGGATGACACTTGTGCGAAGGAGAATATTTAGAAGATTTTTATTAAGACTTAATTTAAATGTGATTTAGGGAAAGATGAAAGTTCTAAAAACTCTATAAAAGAAAGGGAAGAGAAGGAAGAGGGGTATCGGTTGTTAGCGTAACGTTACGCTGTCGGATTTGTGACTTGACTGATTACTTGTGGGGAGTTGGGATTTCCCAACTCGGATAGGAGTGGTAGCTCAACCTTACGAGGTGAGATGGGAGCTAGACTTACCATCTGGATAGTGTGTGGCTCCTTTGTGGCTCGGGGGGATAAGGGGGAAGCAGAGTACCCCTAGCGTTGGCTGGGAGGTACTAGTGAGGTCTTAGCGGTCGGCAAGCGGGAGCATCCCGGAGCTCAAGTGCGGGATAGCGTCTTCGGGCTATTCTTCGTCAATCATAGGTACGCAAGTGCGTTTGTTTGTTTACGAATAAAAGGAAAATTGTTTAAAGTTGTATATGAATCCTTATGATGATGATTGATGTGTTGAATTTTTGATCATCCCGTTTCCTTCTTGTTGTTTTCTGTGCCTAGACTGTTATAACCCTGCAATCCTTTCGATGAGTTATCCTTGGCTCTGGCATTCTCTTACTATTGGATGAAATTTCTTATTGGTGTTCTTTAGATGTTTATAAATGACTATGGGCATTTTTAAATATATCTATCGACGTTTTATACTAATGTGGGCGTTTATATATTACTGTGGGAATTTTGTATTGTTGTAGGCGTTTATAAATTATGGTGGGCATTTTTATATATGACTATGGGCGTTTTGTTTTAATGTGGGAATTTATATATGACTGTGGGTGTTTATATCTGACTGGGGGAATTTTTAAATATGGCTATGGACGTTTTTTTTTAATGTGGGAATTTATATATGACTATGGGTGTTTATATCTGACTGGGGGCGTTTTTAAATTTGAATTCGTTCTGGCAATGGGTGTATGAGCATTTTCGTTTTGTAAAATTTAGTTCTGAGAATTCGTTCCGGCAATAGGTGTATTGGAATTTTTGTTTTTGGTAAAATTAATTCAGAGAATTCGTTCTGCAATGGGTGTATTGGCATTTTTGTTTTGTAAAGTTAGTTCTGAGAATTCATTCTAGCAATGAGTGTATTGGCATTCCATTTTTGTAAAATTAGTTCTGAGAATTCGTTCTGGCAATGAGTGTATTGGCAGTCCGTTTTTGTAAAATTTAGTTCTGAGAATTCGTTCTGGAAATGAGTGTAATAGCATTTTCATTTTGTAAAATTTTTCCTGAGAATTCGTTCTAGCAATGAGTGTATTGGCATTTCTGTTTTTGTAAAATTTAGTTCTGAGAATTCATTCTGGCAATGAGTGTATTGGCATTTTCGTTTTGTAAAATTAGTTCTGAGAATTCGTTCTGACAATGAGTGTATTGAAATTCCGTTTTTGTAAAATTTAGTTCCGAGAATTCGCTCTGGCAATGAGTGTATTGGCATTTTCGTTTTGTAAAATTTGTTTTGAGAATTCGTTCTGGCAATGAGTGTATTGGCATTTCCGTTTGTAAAATTTAGTTCTGAGAATGCGTTCTGGCAATGAGTGTATTGGCATTTCCATTTTTGTAAAATTAGTTCAGAGAATTCATTCTGCAATGGGTGTCAGGCATTTTCATTTTGTATTGTTCTGTAAATTCGTCTCTGGCAACCTCCGTCCTTGGAAAACGAAGTTCTCCCTCCTTAAACTGTCATTGATTTCTAGATTGTCTCTTAACATATGCATAGTGATTTATCTAATTTCTGGATTGTCTCTTAATTATAGGCACAACATTTCATCCTTATTTTATGGATTGTTTCTAATTGTATGCACTGGTGTACCTGCAAGGATTTTAAATAACTTTTACTTGACAACAATCCCATCCTTATGGTGACACCATTTTCTTTTGATTATGCATTAACAACATTTCAACTCCTTCATATAGGGTAAATTCCCAGCTTTATATTTTGGTTTACGGTGACAACTATCCTTTGTTAATCTTGCTGCTTCCTTTTACCTTTATCCCTTTTGGATATTTATAGGTGTAGTAAAACTTTTATCCCTTGCCTCAGCCCTCAATTATTTATTAATACCAAAGATAGGCCGATAAGATATCCACTGTCTTGTATGTTTTCACCCTTTTTCTCTATAAATTTTATTTGGATAGATCTTCATATCGTTATCCACCGTTATCTTTTGTTTTAACTTTTAATTTATTCTAGCATGTTATATGGGGCATCGAAAATGCACATGATCTATCAAGTGTAGAGTTTCATTATTATTGGATGAAGGCTATGAATATTGTAGAACCTTTTTAGATATCTTTGGATGATTATGGAATGGTTTAAGATTTAAAAAATGATTATTATAACTAGATTGATGAAGTGTTTCCTTTATTAATAATAATAATATTAATAATAACAATTATTAATATCATTGTTACTATTATCCTTACCAGTGGGATGAGGAATTTGTGTGTAAAGTTTGTTAAGATATAAAGGATTTAATTCCTTGGACATTGCTGTATATATTCCCCATGATTATTGGTTAGTGATTTAATTTAAAATTTTTATAACAACAATAACATTTTAAGGTAAATTGATTGAGATGGAACTATGATGACTCTTGAAAAATTAAAATTCACAAAGGAAATTGTTTCAAGGTGGATTTAGATTGTACCTTATGATATTATGCGCTTTAGACATGCATTGCAGGGCTCATAGTGGAGGTTGGAATAAGCTGTGTTAATTTCCTTACTGGCTTTATTAATTATCATTGTCTTGTAATGTGATTGTTATTCTTGCAAAGTTATTGTAACTTAAAATGAAATGGTGTTGTCATTTTATGGCAATGATATTGTAGTTTTATTGTTATGGATAACACATAAGATGTAAGGTGATTGTTAATTTTGCAAAGCTAATGTGATATAAATGTAATGTGTTTATTATTTCATGGCAGTGTTACTGTAATTTTTATTATTATTGATAAACATATATGGTGGAATGTCCTTGAATTAAGTACAATAAATTATTCTGATTTAGTAAATGAAGGTTGTTGTTCATTTAAATAATGTTGTACTTGGTTGGTAAACCTTCCATTTGCTTGGTTTGCTTGTGTCGGGCGGGATGTAGACACCTCCATGTTCCTCATAACAGTCGCCAACCCTGAGACCTTAAATGGTTAAAATCGATTGGAACCTGGGATTGAGCATTGCTTATGTGTCTTGGAGTTCCTAACCATTGCAGGGTAGGACGGACGGGTAGTCAGTCTTACTTATTGTCAATTGATCATCGTTAAATGCATGCAGTTACTTGTTGTGCATCTTATGTCGTCTTGTTGTCTTCGTCGTGGTTTGCATATTGTTCGTCGTCGGGTGGCGACGCAGGGTCGGATGTGTTTGTTTCCCTTGTACACGCATGCACACACTTTTAAAAGAAAAGAAAAAAAATATTGCACTTGTTATATGAGGTTTGTCATCGTAACGAGGAGGGAATTACATATGGTATCAGAGCGGGTTCGACCCACGACTTGGGATCGCTACGACTTTCATTGACATGATTTGATTATATTGTTGCTAATCAATTTGATTGTGTGCATATAGGTAATCATGGTTAGAGGGTGCCGCAGAGGCAGACGACGGGGTGCTAGGGGAGGAGGCGCGATGCCCCCAGTAGCATGCACACCAGAGGGGTCTAACCCCTAGGGAGACAGGTAGGTTCTCGGACAGGAGTAGATAGTAGTTGGTGATGTAGTTGGGATGATGAGATCCTTTCAGCGCATGTCTGAGGCACTGATCAGCCCTTTGGACAGAGATGAGGCCAAGGCACTGGTACCCGCTGAGGTTCCGTCATGCACACCCGCCGTTACTAGTAGCATTCACCGTGAAGTCGAGAAGGTCAAATTTCCTGAGTTCTTTGGTGCCCCGGACAACACTGCCACCGAGGCATGGTTGGAGAACATGGTGATGTGCTTCACACTTTGTGATTATTCCTCCAACATGAAGGTTTGCATGGCAGTCTTTCAACTGAAGGGGAGCACTCTTCTATGGTGGAAGACGCTCCTACGACAACTGAACATGGCCATAGAAGACGTGTCATGGGAACTGTTCGAGGAACGGTTCCGAGAGAGGTACCTTTAAGAGGAATTCATTGAGCATCATCTCAATGAGTTCAACGTCTTACGACAGGGAGGTCGTACGGTGCCTGAGTATGAGGCACGTTTTATGGAGCTGCTCTGCATCTTAACACGGAGAAACTTAAGGTCAACAGGTTTGTGTTTGGCCTTAACGACAACCTGCGTGCAAAGGTTAGGATTTTGATGCCTCAAACCTTGCACGATGTCATCCAGAAGGCCCTCATAGCAGAGGAGGAGCTTATTAGTGGGGGTCAAACCAAGGCTCCAGCGAGACCAACAGGGAAGGTTTCATATAGAACACAGCCGCACCACACACCAGTGAGACATACACCAGGATATCATGGCTTCCAGAGGGGATCCACTTTCAGCACACCCTGACAACCACCGCCTCAGCAGCGAACGCCTTATCGGGGACCACATCATTAGCAACAACGTCGCTAACAACAACAACAATTTAGGCCTATTCAACAGAATAAACCAGGGTTCCAGGCCGGTGGGCCATCATCTTCTACTTCGGGTACCAGGACTACTGGGCCGAAGAAGGGGTGTTGGACGTGTGGGGAGCCACACTACCAGCGCGACAGTCCTATGGAGAGGACCAGAGCATCTGGATCGGCTGGACCCACTACCGTAGGAGATATGGGCAATGCCTATCGGATTCATGTAGCGATGAATAACTACCAGGCAGAGCTCTAGTCAACTATGCTCGAGACGACAGGTACTCTCACTGACCAGACCCTTAGTGTTTTTATAGATCCTAGTGCTACCGAGAGTTTCATTTCTAGTGTAGTGCTAAAAAGGATTAAGTTAAAGGAAGTTGAACAGAATGAGTTAGCTTCATGGAGATGGCCTCAGGAGCCAAACAAAAGGTTGGAGGAAAGGTTACAGGTTGTGTTCTTAACCTGGGAGAGTTTGTCATGAGGGACAACTTGTACGTCATGATATTAGGATCTTATGATGTCGTAATTGGTATGGATTGGTTGGAATCGCATGAGGCGATACTCAACTGTAAGATGAAACGGTTGAGATTGGTCAATGATGAGGGAAAGAGACGTGTGATAGTAGGACGAAACCAGGGAGTTTCTCTGAGGTTCGTCTCTTACTTACAAATACGTAAGAGTATGCGCAAGGGGTGGAAGCTTTATGTGATCCTTGCATTAAATGAGAAGGGAGTAGCAGAAGGTCTAGAACACCTTTCAGTGGTGAGAGAGTTTGTGGATGTATTTTCGGAGGAGTTACCTGGGATGCCACTGGAGAGAGAGTTGGAGTTTACCATAGACCTAAAACCGGGGACTGAACCGATAGCAGGAACACCTTATCAGATGCACACCCTGGAGTTACAAGAGTTGAAAATGTAACTGAAGGAGTTGTTGGACCTGGGACTGATACGTCCTAGTGTGTCACCATGGGGTGCACCTGTTATTTTCATTTGGAAGAAGGATGGATCGTGGAGGCTTTTCATTGACTACTGTCAACTGAACAAGGCTATGATCAAGAATCAATATCCCTTGCCGAGAATTGATGATCTATTTGATCAAATGAAGGGTGCGATGATGTTCTCCAAGATCGATTTGCGATTAGGATATCACCAGTTACGGATCAAGGAGGATGATGTCCCGAAGACCACCTTTAAGACGAGGTTTGGACATTACGAGTTTACTATTTTACCGTTTGGACTGATAAATGCCCCAGGAGGAGTATTTATGAGTTTTATGAACAGGGTGTTCCGCGAGTACTTGGACAAGTTCGTCCAAGTGTTCATAGACGATATTTTGATTTACTCTCGTAAAATGGAGGAGCATGATGAGCACTTGCGCTTGGTACTACAATGTCTGCGAGAGCACAAATTGTATGGGAAGTTGTCGAAATGCTCTTTTTATCAATCAAGGATTCACTACTTAGGGCATGTCATCTCCAGCGAAGGTATTGTCGTGGATCCAACCAAGGTCGAGGCTATTATGGAATGGCCTATGCTGACGAATGTCATGGAAGTGTGTAGCTTTATGGGTTTAGTAGGATACTATCGATGGTTTGTCGAGGGATTTTCAAAGATAGCAAATCCAATTACGGAATTGTAGAAGAAAAAAAATAAGTTTGTTTGGATCGAGAAATGCGCGGAAGCATTTTGGAGGCTTAAGGAGTTGTTGACGAAAACACCGATACTAAAGGTCCCTGACATGGACGTAGACTTCTTGGTATGCACAAACGCATCCAAGGAAGGTTTAGGTGGAGTCTTGATGCAATATGGACGAGTGATTTCTTACATTTCGAGGAAACTGAGAAGGCATGAGGAGAACTACGCGATGCATGATTTGGAGTTATTAGCCATCGTATATAACTTGAAGGTTTTGAGACACTACCTTGTTGGACAAAAAATTGAATTAAAGACTGACCATTGTGGGCTACAAAGCATTTTTATGCAAAGCGACCTAAACGCGTGACAACGGTGTTGGTTGGAATTGCTTAGCGAGTATGACTTTGAGATTACTTACATAAAAGGAATAGTGAATCGAGTGGCGGATGCTTTGAGTCAGAGACCGTGCATCTTTTTGGTGTTACCTCTTCAGACGAATCTACGTGAGAAGATTCTCACTTTACAGCGTGACGATGACTGGTACAAAGAGGTCGAGGGTTTTATCGGAAAAAGCACCATGATGGTACCATGATATGAGGGATTTTTATTTGATAGCGATGGGTTATTGAGGTTTAGAAGTCGGATTTACGTACCGCCAAACGATGAGATGAGGATGTTGATCTTGAGCGAGGCTCATCGAGCATTTTACATTGCTCACCCGAGAGTCACAAAGATGAGGGCAGACCTTAAACCCTTATTCTTCTGGAAGGGAATGAAGGCTGACATAGTCAACTATGTGGCCATATGTCTTGAGTGTCAGCAGGTAAAGGCTGGACACAAACACCCAGCAGGATTACTTCAACCACATGCCATTCCGGAATTGAAATGGGAGGTTATTTCGATGGAGTTTATTGTTGGATTTCCACTGACGGCAAGGAGACATGACTCGATTTTTGTAGTAGTAGACACTTTGATGAAGAGTGCTCACTTTATTCCTATGCATACGACGTATCAAGCACCTGGCATAGCTAGAGTTTTCATCAGTGAGATTGTGAGGCTGCATGGCGTGCCTAAGAGGATTATATCTGATCGAGGATCGGTGTTTACTGGATGATTTTGGATGAGTTTCCAAGAGGCCTTGGGAACCCAACTTAAATTTAGTACTTCGTATCACCCAGAGAATGACGGACAGACCAAATGAATGAACCAAACCTTGGAAGACATGTTGCGCATGTACATGATGGACCAACAAAAGCGTTGGGAGGAATTCTTGCCACTAGTAGAGTTCGCTTACAACAAAAGTTACCAGAGCACCATTAATATGGTGCCTTTCGAGTTTCTGTACAGACGACCGTGTCAGATTCCCTTGAGTTGGGATTGGCTTGAGGATAGGGTCCCAGTGGGACTAGAAGTGATCCAAGAAATGGAAGAGAAAATGAAAACCATAAGACAAAGGATTAAAGAAGCGCAGGATCGACAAAAGAGTTATGTCGATGCGCACCGAGTCGACCATAGTTACGAGGTCAGCGATCGAGTCTTCTTGCGGTTTAAACCACATAAGAGTTCGATTAAGTTTGGGAAGGGAGCTAAACTCTCTCCTAGGTTCATGGGACCTTTCGAGATTGTGGACAGAAAGGGACTCGTGGCCTATTGACTAGCCTTGCCTGATTCTTTGAGGCATATGCATGATGTTTTTCATGTATCTGTTTTGAGACATTATATTAGTGATCCTACATATGTGATTGACCTGAGTTCCTTACAGGTATCGAATGAGGGAGTTCTCACGGCTGAGCCAGTCCGCATCTTAGATCGTCATGTTCGATAGTTATGACGTCGAATGGTATATCAGGTCAAGGTACAGTGGGACAATTATAATCCACACTCGGCAACCTGGGAGGATGCATATGATATGTGCCAAAAATTTCCATTTTTGTTTGATAGATAGACTTATGATACTGTGATACACTTATTTCATCACTTATACTATGAAACTTCGGGATGAAGTTTAGACCAAGAGGGGGTATATGTAACATCTCGCTCTGGTGCACTGAGAAAACTTATTCTTTGAGGACACTTTCTCACAAGTGATCCAGACTATTATGATATTAAAACATTTGTCCTTGATTATGATGCGTTATGATAGATGACATGATGTTTTACTAGATTGACATAGACAGGTGCTATTGACTCGGTTTTACTGAGTGTGCAGGGTTTTGGACCTTGAGGATGCAGAGGCATCGAAAGAACCCCTTGGACTCCGAATCGAGTCAGGGAGTGTGCTATTGGGGTTTGATGGTTTTACTGTGATTTTAGTACGTTTGATTAGATGATATGATGTGGACATGTTCTGACCTGATTGTTGATGATGCAGGGTGACGATAGCTTGCCGAACAGACTCACATATGGAGTAAAGGGGCCACACACATGACTACCAGAGAGGTTGAGGGAGAGGGGTGGACAACAACCCTACCACAGCCTACTAGCACTCCCGCCATGGCTCAAACTATAGGTTAACGATTACCTAGTTGGAGAGCACCCACGATGTCGTGAGGGCAGATTGCAATAGTCACTCGCGATGATTCTAAGGGGAACACAATAAGGCGGGGGCCTTATTCCTTAGAAGACCTTAGTCTCCCACAATTTCACCTGGCAGAGTGTTGACTCCAGGGGTTATTGATGTCTACCAATCAGTCAAGAGGTGAGTGGCACCCTTGGAGCACGTGGTGCATCCTGAAGGGCACGTCGCGCAAAAGAAACACAAGAGGCGAGTGACACCCTTGGAGCATGTGGTGCATCCTGAAGGGCACGTCACGCAAAAGAAACACTAGAGGCGAGTGACAACCTTGGAGCATGTAGTGCATCCTGAAGGGCACGTCGCGTTGATGATGTTAAAGGAATGAACCTAGATGGCCTAAGACCAATATCTCATTAAGAAATTAAAAAAAAACAACTTCCCTAATTAAAATTTCGCCTAGTTCAGAATCTAAGTCCTAAGTCTAAAACTTTGCTAGGGGTAAAATTTTGTCTACCCTTAAGAAAAATACCTTATAAAAATAAAATAATAAATTTTAAACTAAAAACCAATTAAGTAATAGTTGTGGACTTCATAAATTTTTGGGTAAAATGAAGAGAGTAAGAACTTAATTAAAATCTGTGGATATCAAAGGTAAAGAAGAAATAAATTATTTAACTTATGAAAGTGTAAAAATATATTAAATTAATAATAAAAGGATAAGAGTAAATAGCGCAACTGTCATTTTGTGTTGAATAAAAAGGGGAAAGAAGAGAATAATAAAAATTAGGAAACTAAGGAATGAAAGAAACATAATAAGGGAAAAAGGGGAACTTTTGGTAAAAAGCGAGGTCAACATAGTAAAGAATCTGCAATTAAGAGTCTTCTAATTTGAACTAAATTAACAACTTCATTTTAGGGAAGGTATTTAAACCTATGAGGGAATCTGGGAACACCTAGGAGTAATTCTAGGAGCAACTCTAGGTGGGTGAGGGAAATAAGACAATTTAATAAATTAAAGAAAATAGTTAATGGAGAAATGTGGGGTATGGATGACACTTGTGTGAAGGAGAATATTTAGAAGATTTTTATTAAAAATTAATTTAAATGTGATTTAGGGAAATATGGAAGTTCTAAAAACTCTATAAAATAAAGGGAAGAGAAGGAAGAGGGGGATCGACTATTAGCATAACGTTACGCTGTCGGATTTGTGACTTGACTGATTACTCGTGGGGAGTTGGGATTTCCCAGCTCGGATAGGAGTGGTATCTCGGCATTGCGAGGCAAGCTGGGAGCTAGACGTACCATCTAGATATTGTGTGGACCCTTTGCGACTAGAGGGGTGTAACAACCTCCTTGTTACGATGACCCAACTCTAGTAACTAGTGCAATTTTTTTGTGTGTGTGTGCGCGTGTACAAAGTAAAAAATCAACGCATTCGACTCTGCGTCGCCACCTGATGACGAATAAGACTCAACCAAGCTGAACATAAAAAGATGACAAGGATGCATGACAAGTAACTACATGCATAAACGATGATCAGACGACGATAAGTAGAACTGACTACTCGCTCGTCCTACCCTGCAATGGTTAGGACCTCCAAGACACATAAGCAATGCTCAAGCCTAGGTTCCCATCGATTTTAACCATTTAAGGTCTCAGGGATGGCGACTGTTATGAGGAATATGGAGGTGTCTACATCCCGCCTGACACAAATAGACCAAGCAATAAATGATTACAACCACTTACAACAATAATTAGCAAATAACCATGACCACCACATAAACGCAACCCGAATGGACTCCGACAACAACCAACCATCATTAAGACAAGGCATTATCCATGACTCAATTAGCATCAATTACCGATCCGTTATGTTAAGGTCCTAACCCGCACATAGGTAGATCAATGTATTCAGATGTAATAAAGGTCAATATTAATAAGACCTTTCAATAAAATAGAATAAGGCGGATGTAAGAAGACCTAATAGAAGCTTTCGCTTCTAGAAGGATCTTCCTCTAGGTGCTTCTTTTTAGTATAAATAGGAGTCGAGGGTATGAGAACCCTAGCTTGGATATTATTGTAATAGAGCGCTGCTCAATTGGAGGTTGCCCCCTCGAAGAGGCCTGTGAACATTGCTATATGATTCAAAGTGCTATTTCTGTTGCTATTTCGTGAATCATTTCTGTGTATTTTGAAGATTATGCTGGATATTTTACTGTTATTCTGTTATTTCTAGCACTTCGTTTCTGTTCTGCATATTTTATATATCTGGTATCTTGCAAGTGGTATCAGAGCACTTTCCTTGGTAGAAATTGTGGGTATTTTTTTTTTCCAGGTAGAGACGTATTCTGGCGTCTTTAAGCCATAGAGATCTGTCGTTACACGCATAAACCTGCGGTTGAGGGATTCATACACGCAAGAAATACAAGTGGTTCTTAAGCGCACGTTTGTTGGCCACCCTTGTAACCCCTGTTGGTACCCCTTTGAGTGGTAGCGCATCAGACAACACATGTGTACGGACTGGCCTAGATTTCCTGAAGCCCTCTGTAGATAAACCTATCGGCCGTCGGACTGCTATAGTGTTACCGAGAACAACACTCGGGAAGATACTCTCTAGTACCTGGGTAATCGGGTAGTACGGCTAAGGGTACGGTCTATCCTCCTTAGTTGGTGCCCTGAGATATTGGGCCGAGTACTACTGTTGGACCTCGCACGTATATCAGAGAGCTATAGCACAGGGAAAACCCTTGTTTGTAGAACCCTGGAATACCTAACCCTTGGGGAACATAAACAACAATATAAACAAATTAAACTGGCGAGATCTATTAACCCACATCTGTATTCGGGTTGCTAAGTGAATACTCTCTGGTTCAGAATTTGGGGATTTCAGCACTGCAGCATTTTTCA
>ML778445.1:46604-60395 GCA_009831015.1 Picea engelmannii
AAGGTAATGCACTAATTACTCTTTTCATTTTATTTTTAAATTCATAACTTTTTATAGTCCCACACGTTATATAATTTTATTACTTATTAATTGTCTATGTTTCCTTTATTACTTAGTTTCCCTATTTTTATTAATCCCTTCCCTTTTTTATTTTAAAACCAAAAGGTAAATGCGCTAGATAATCTTTTCATTTATTATTTAATTAATATCTTTTGTTCTTTCACAAGTTAGGAATTAATTTCTTCTTTGTAAAATTTTAAAACCATTAGTTTTAATTTAAATCTTACCCTCGTCATCACCCCAAGAATTTTATGAAGACCCAACTATTACTTGGGTGGTTTTTTGTTTTAATTGTTATTTTTATTCCAGGGTCTGTTTTTAAGGTTAGACTAAAATTTTACCCTAAAAGTTTTAGACTTAGTACTTAGATTCTGAACTAGCCGACACTGGGTAAGGGAAGTTGTTTAAGGATTTCTTAAGGCGTTATTATCTTAGGGCTATTTACTTTTGTTTCCTTCATCAACATCAATGCGACATGCCCTTCAGGACGCACCACGTGCTCCAAGGCTGCCACTCGCCTCGTTCGTTTCCTTTGCCCGACGTGCCCTTCAGGATGCACCACATGCTCCAAGGGTGCCACTCGCTTTTTGCGTTTCTTTTGTGCGACGTACCCTTCAGGATGCACCACGTGCTCCAAGGGTGCCACTCGCCAACTTGACTGATTGGTAGACATCTATAACCCCTGGAGTCAATACTCCGCCAGGTGAATTTGTGGGAGACTAAGGGCTCTAAGGAATAAGGCCCCCTCCTTATTGCGCGCCCCTTAGAATCATCGTGAGCGACTGTCGCAGTCTACCCTCACGACATCATGGATCCTCTCGAACTAGGTAATTGTTAACCTACAGTTCGAGCCACAACGGGAGTGCTAGTAGGCTGTGGCAGGGCTGTTGTCCACACCTCTCCGTCAACCTCTCTGGAAATCATGTGTGGCTCCTTTACTCCATATGTGAGTCTGGTCAGCAAGCAATCGTCAACCTGCATCATCAACAATCATGTTAGAAATGTCAACATCATATCATCAAATCAAATAAAATATCACAGTAAATAAATCAACCCAATAGCGCACTCCCGGACTCAATCCGGAGTCCAAAGGGGTTCCACCGATGCCTCTGCATCATCAAGGTCCAAAACCATGCACACTCAATAAAACTGAGTCAATAGCACATGTCTACATCAAATAGTAAAACCTCATGTCGTCTATCATAACGCATCATAATCAAGTATAAATGTTTAACATCAGAAAAGTCTAGATCACTTGTGATCAAGTGTCCTCAAATAATAAGTTTTCTCAGTGCGCTAGAGAGGGATGTTACATACACCCCCCTCTTGGTCTAAACTTCGTCCCGAAGTTTCTCAGTATATATTCCGAAATAAAAATATCATAGTATCATAAGTCTATCTATCAAACAAAAATGGAAACTGCTGACGCATATCATATGCGTCCTCCCAGGTCGCCGAGTGCGGACTATAACTATCCCACTGGACCTTGACCTGATCTACTGTTCGACGTCCTAACTGTTGAACGTGATGATCTAAGATGTGGACCGGCTCATCCGTGAGCGCTCCCTCGTCCGATACCTACAATGAACTCATGTCAATCACATGTGTAGGATCACTAATATAATGTCTCAAAATAGATACATGAAAAACATCGTGCATACGCCTCAAAGAATCAGGCAAGGCTAGTCGATAGGCGACGGGCCCCTTTCTCTCCACAATCTCGAAAGGTCCCATGAACCTAGGAGAGATTTTAGCTCCCTTTCCAAAATTGATCGAACTCTTATGCAGTTTAACCCACAAGAAGACTCGATCGCCGACCTCGTAACTACGGTCGACTCAGTGCGCATCTGCATAACTCTTCTGTCGATCCTGCGCTTCCTTAATCCTTTGTCTTATGGTTTGCATTTTCTCTTCCATTTCTTGGATCACTTTTGGTCCCACCAGGACCCTATCCTCAAGCCGATCCCAACTCAAGGGAATCTGACACGGTCGCCCATAAAGAAAATAAAAAGGCTCCATCTTAATGGTGCTCTGGTAACTGTTGTTGTAAGCGAACTGTACTAGAGGCAAGGATTCCTCCCAATGCTTTTGTTGGTCCATCACATACATGCGCAACATGTATTCCAAGGTTTGGTTCGTTCGTTTTGTTTGTCCGTCCATATCTGGGGGATAAGAAGTACTAAGTTAAGTTGGGTTCCTAAGGCCTCTTGGAAACTCATCCAAATCGTCCAGTAAACACCGATCCTCAATTAGATATAATCCTTTTAGGCACGCCATGCAGCCTCACAATCTCACTGATGAAAACTCTCGCTATGTCAGGTGCCTGATACATTGTACGCACAGGAATAAAGTGAGCACTCTTCGTCAGAGTGTCTACTACTACAAAAATCGAGTCGTGTCTCCTTGCCGTCAGTGGAAATCCAATAATAAAATCCATCGAAATAACTTCCCAATTCAATTCCAGAATGGCATGTGGTTGAAGTAATCCTACCGGGTGTCTATGTTTAGCCTTTACCTGCTGACACTCTAGACATCTAGCCACAAAGTTGACTATGTCGGCCTTCATTCCCATCCAGAAGAATAAGGGTTTAAGGTCTGCCCTGATCTTCATGACTCCTGGGTGAGCCATGTAAAACTGCTCTATGAGCCTCGCTCAGGATCAACATCCTCAACTCGTCATTTGGCGGTACGTAAATCCGACTTCTAAACCGAAATAACCCATCGCTATCAAATGAAAATCCCTCGTATCGCGGTACCATCATGGTGTTTTGTCCGATAAAACCCTCGACCTCTTGTACCAATCATCATCACGCTGTAAAGTGAGAATCTTCTCACATAGATCCATCTGAAGAGGCAACACCGAAAAGACGTGTGGCCTTCGACTAAAAGCATCCACCACTCGGTTTACCGTTCCCTTTTGTAAGTGATCTCAAAGTCGTACTCGCTAAGCAATTCTGACCAACGTCGTTGTCGTGCGTTCAGGTCGCTTTGCGTAAAAAGGTGTTGTAGTCCACAATGATCCGTCTTTAATTCAAATTTCCATCCAACAAGGTAGGGTCTCCAAACCTTCAAGGCATAAACGATGGCTAATAACTCCAAATCATGCGTCGCGTAGTTCTCCTCATGCCTTCTCAACTTCCTCAAAATGTAAGCAATCACTCGTCCGTCTTGCATCAAGACTCCGCCTAAACCTTCCTTGGATGTGTCAGTGCATACCAATAAGTCTGTGTCCATGTCAGAGACCTTTAGTATCGACGCTATGGTCAACAACTCTTTCATCTTTCGAAATGCTTCCGCACATTTCTCGGTCCAAACAAACTTCTTGTTTTTCTTCTGCAATTCTGTGATCGGATTTTCTATCTTTGAAAATCCATCGACAAATCATTGATAGTATCCTTCTAAGCCCATAAAACTACGTACTTCATTGACATTCGTTGGCACAGGCCATTTCATAATAGCCTCAATCTTTGCTGGATCCACGACAATACCTTCGCCAGAGATGACATGCCCTAAGTAGTGAATCCCCGATTGATAAAAAGAGAATTTGGACAACTTCCCATACCATTTGTGCTCTCGTAGACACTGTAGTACCAAGCACAAGTGCTCGTCATGCTCCTCTGTCGTCTGAGAGTAGATCAAGATATCGCCAATGAATACTTGGACGAACTTGTCCAAGTACTCATGGAACACCCCGTTCATCAAACTCATGAATACCCCTGGGGCGTTTGTCAGTCCAAATGGTAAAACAGTAAACTCGTAATGTTCAAATCTCATCTTAAAGGCGGTCTTAGGGACGTCATCCTCCTTGATCCATAACTGGTGATACCCTGATCGCAAATCAATCTTGGAGAACACCGTCGCACCCTTCATTTGACCGAATAGATCGTAAATTCTTGGTAAGGGATATTGATTCTTGATTGTAGCCTTGTTCAGTTGACAGTAGTCAATGCAAAGCCTCCATGATTCGTCCTTATTTCGTATGAAAATAACTGGTGCACCCCACGGTGACACACTAGGGCGTATTAGTCCTAGGTCCAACAACTCCTTCAGTTGCATTTTCAACTCTTGCAACTCCGGGGTTGACATCCAATAAGGCGTTCTTGCTATCGGTTCGGTCCCTGGTTTCAGGTCTATGGTAAACTCCAATTCCCTTTCCGGCAACATCCCAGGCAGCTCCTCTGGAAACACGTCCGCAAACTCCTTCACCACCGGAAAGTGTTCTAGACCTTCTACCACTCCCTTTTCATTTAGCGCAAGGATCGCATAAAGCTTGCACCCCTTGCGCATACTCTTTCGTAATTGTAAGAAAGAGACAAACCTCAGGGAAACTCCCTGGTTCCGTCCTACAATCACACGTCTTTTTCCTTCATCATCAACCAAGCTTAACCGTTTCGCCTTACAGTTGAGTATCGCCTCATGCGATTCCAACGAGTCCATACCAATCACGACGTCATAAGATCCGTAAGATTGTGATGTACAAGTTGACCCTTGTTACAAACTATCCTAGGTTAAGGGCACAGCCCGTAACTTTTCCTCCAACCTTTTGCTTTACTCCCGAAGCCATCTCCACGAAGCTAAACCCATCCTGTTCGATTGCCTTTACCTTAATCCTTTTTAGCGCTACACTAGAAATGAAACCCTCAGTAGCACCTGGGTCTATCAAAATACTAAGGGTCTAGTCAATGACAATACCTGTCGTCTTGAGCACAGTCGACTGGTGCTCTGCCTAGCAGTTATTCACCGCTGCATGAATCTGATGGGCCTTGCCCATATCTCCCACTGTATTGGGTCCGACTGATCTGGACGCCCTGGTCCTCTCCACAGGACAGTCACGCTGGTAGTGTGTCTCTCCACACGTCCAACACCCCTTCTTCATCCCAATAGTCCTCGTACCCGAAGTAGAAGATGACTGCCCACCGGCCTGAAACCCTGGTCTGTTCTGCTGAATAGGGATAAACTGCTGCTGCTGTGGGCGACGCTGGTGCTCGTGTTGTGGTCCTCAATAAGGTGCCCGTTGCTGAGGCGGTGGTCATCGGGGTGTAGTGAAAGTGGATCCTCTCTAGAAGTCACGATATCCCGACGTATGCCTCGCTGGTGTCTGATGCTGCGGTGTACCAGATGAACCCTACCCTGTGGGTCTCGCTGGAGTCCTGGTATGACCCCCACTGATATGTTCCTCCTCTGCTATGAGGGCCTTTTGGACAACATCGTGTAAGGTTTGAGGCATCAAGATCCTAACCTTTGCACGCAGACTGCCGTTAAGGACAAACACGAACCTGTTGACTTTGAGCTTCTCAGTGTTAAGGTGCGGAGCATACCGGAGCAACTCTAAGAAACGTGCCTCTTACTCGGGCATTGTACGACCTCCTTGTTGTAATGCGTTGAACTCATTGAGCTGACGCTCAATGAATTCCTCTGAAAGGTACCTCTCTCGGAACCGTTCCTCAAATAGTTCCCATGACACGTCTTCAACGACCATGTTCAGCAGCGGCAGGAGCGTCTTCCACCATAGAAGAGCGCTCCCCTTTCATTTGAAAGACCGCCATGCAGACCTTCATGTTGGAGGTATAATCACGTAGTGCTAAGAACATCGCCATATTCTCCAACCATGCCTCGGCGGCTGCGCCGTCCAGGGCACCAAAGAACTCAGGAAATTTAACCTTCTCAAGTTCATGGTGAATGCTACCAGCAACGGCTGGTGCGCGCGATAGAACCTTAGCGGGTGCCAGCGCCCTGGCCTCATCTCTGTCCAATCCACTGATCAACGCCTCAGACATGCGCTGAAAAGATCTCATCATCCCCACGACATCGCCAACTACGATCTGCTCCTGTCTAAGAACCTGCTCGCCTCCCTGGGGGTTAGACCCCTCAGGCGTGGATGCTACTGGAGGCGTCAAGCCTCCTCCCCTAGAACCCCGTTGTCTTCCTCCACGACGTCCTCTAATTATTATTACCTTCACGCACACAATCAACTCAATCAACAACAATATACTCAATCAAATCATGTCACGGAAGCCGTAGAGAATCCCAAGTCACAGGTCCAACTTGGCTCTGATACCATATGTAACAACCTCGTCATTACGGCGACCCAACTCTAGTAACTAGTGCAAATTGTTTTTTTTGTGTGTGTGTTTAAAAAGTGTGTGCGCGCATGTACAAATGAAACAGTCAACGCATTCGACTCTGCGTCGCCACCCGACGATGAATAAGACTCAACCAAGATGAACATAAAAAGATGACAAGGACGCACGACAAGTAACTGCATGCATAAACGGCGATCACATGACGATAAGTAGAACTGACTACTCGCCCGTCCTACCCTGCAATGGGTAGGGCCTCCAAGACACATAAGAAACGCTCAAGCCCAGGTTCCCATCGATTTTAACCATTTAAGGTCTCAGGGCTGGCGACTGTTCTGAGGAACATGGAGGTGTCTACATCTCGCCAGACACAAACAGACCAAGCAATAAATGATTACAACCACTTACAACAATAATTAGCAAATAACCATGACCACCACCGAAACGCAACCTGAATGGACTCCGACAACAACCAACAATCATTAGGACAAGGCATTATCCATGACTCAATTACCATCAATTACCGATCCGTTACTCCCTTTAATTTCCATTAGTTTACGAGTTGCCAATTTACCCTAAAAATAAAGTAAAATCATTTAATTGCAATTCCCCCTTACTAAATCATAAAAAATTATGGTACTTGGTTCAAAGGACCATACATTATATGTGTCATTGAAAACCATAAAATTACAATAACATTCCAAATAAATATCGATGACAGTACTCATTATATGTTATCTAACACTACATTACTCTCTATTTTATTCAAACCATAAACTATAATGACATTACCCTTACCTTTTACAATGACAATGTAAAACTACAGCAGCAATACCTTTACACATTACACTACCAATTTAATTCAACAATGTCAATAAAATTTCAGTATCTTTTCCAATAAGATAAGAATGTCTCTACTTTGTAGGTTATACTAACATTGCGAGTAATAACACCACCTATTACTGTTGATAGGTTATCTTAACACTGATATTAGAATCTATTATATATAAATATTTTTAATAAGAATCAAACATTCAAAGTGACAACGTAGACAAGAAGGAAAAACTATTAAGGATGGAAACACAAGTTACAACTACTCCTATAAAAAGGAATTTATCAACATTCAAATTACAAGAAATACAAAGGGAAACCACTCAAGAGTACTACAGTTTAATTCAAGGCTTCAATTCCATCACGTCCCAACCTCTCGGCATTACTTTCCTTAACGCTTTAACCTTTCCCTCTAACTTTAAGGTAAGCATTCGGTCAAAAGGGGCTTCCCTGAAACGAAAACTCTTATTCAAAAGGTTGCTGCATGAACCGAAGAGAGATGAGCTACCAGAACCACACGAGTCTTCTACTACAAACAATCAGATCTTTCCGGCATTGTGTAAGGAGAAGTCATGTTGCATCATACCGTATGCCTAAAGGTTCAACCATGCAGGTCCATTGTGGAAGGGTTTGCGCTCTTGGTCAAAACTCTTGTAAAAGCAAAGTGGTGGCCCTAAAACCAAGGTAACCGAGAAAAGAATCACTGAACTAGGAATGCTGGAAGAACAAAGAGTACGCTGTGAATCCCTCACTAAGGTTTTCTGAGTGTGCTATTACAACAAAACTTTGGGAGCGTTACCGGTGGTGATTGCATTGATCAGGCGCTAAGTTGCGCTCGGTTACAGGACACACAACCCTTGACTGAAGGGTCCAACCGTATTCGTCCAAGATCTGGTGCTTTAGAAACCAACAATAAAAAGAAACGGTCGGCCATGGTGGTGCACCTAATGATGGGAGTAAGTGGCAGTGTTAAGGGAGAGCCGTTCCAGGCAGAAAAGAAGCCGTTAAGGGTTAAGGGAAGGCACATTAACTCTCACCAGTGCCCTGGAGAAATATTTTTCAACACTACCCAGTCGGTAAAAGTAACCGCCCGAGTTACCTACTGTCAGAAAACTCGCCACTGAAGACAGGAGTGCCGGTTGGCACCCTGGTAAATAAATTGATGCGCAGGACCAACCACTCATGAAATCGCACGAGGTGACTGTTGCAGGACGAGGAGTGGTCATTCAAAGGTGAAACAGGTTTCCACTCTAAAAAGAATCGAAGACCCCAAGGGTTATAAGGATTTCCTTCAACAACCAGAACGAGTTGAAGAAGCCAAGGGTAATGACCTTCTGCATTAAGGCTATGCGACCAACACTGTTACTGTGGTGTAGACTGAAGGGACGTAGTTAACGCTGAGTGAACAACGTTAAGGATGTGTGAACATTAATATACAATCGAACGGAAAGTCTGGAATCACTATGTAACGTTGAACAGACCCTCCAGAAATAAAGGTGAACCGCTGCGCAACCATTATGTGACAGTCTAGGAATGGTCCAGAATTCACAGGGTAAGGAGAAACGCGTGGCAAAGGAAACGGTGAATAATTTCACCATCGAACGAAGCTGGCTCAGGGTTAAATCTACGTTAAATGATGATGACACCGAGTTTAGATGGCCTTTACCCAAAACATACAGAACCCAAATCCACCAAAAGAGTTACACCGTCGGTTTTCCCTGTTGGTGAAGAATATGCAGAGCTAGGTTAAAATCTGACCACGATACCTACGCTGAAGATACAACCTTCAAATTTATTAAAATAAAACCATAATTTCTTTCCCAACCCAACCCATTTAACACAACAAGGATAACATGTAAATAGTTTTACTTCTTTTACCACAACTATCACAGCGCTACCACATAATAATAAGCATGCAGACCCTCGGAAATAAGAAATCAGTGAACTCCCCCCCTTTTTTTGTTTTTTTTTTCTATAAAAACCGATCAAGATTTACCACTAATCGCAGGGATGGAATGAGAATCTCGACCTTGACTGACAAGTGAAAGATTTGCGCTACAGGAAAGGGCATATGGTCATTAAACAGATATGGATAGCGGGTAAATGCTTCAGAAAAGAACTTACATGCCACATAAACTCATCCGAATTTTTTTACTAAAGGATGCAACTAAACTACCTCTAAGTTGGCTTAGAATTCTAATAACAAAGTAAAACTACTATCCAACACTCAACACAACCTTCGTCATCAAGGGAATCATATACATAAATTTAACAAATTTTTCTTTTATTCTTAGCTCAACAACGCACTTGCGTACCTGTGACTGACGATGAACAACCTGAAGACGCTATCCTGCACTTGAGCTCCGTGCCGCTCCCGCTTGCCGACCATCAAGACCTCACCGATACCTCCCAGCGAATCGCTAGGGGTACTCTGCTTCCCCCTTATCCCCCCGAGCCGCAAAGGGGCCACACAAATCCAGAAGGTATGCCTAGCTTCCTAGCTCGCCTCGCAAGGCTTAGCTACCACTCTAATCCCAACTGAAAAAATCCCAACTCCTCACAAGCAATCAATCTAGTCCAAATCCGGCAGCGTAACGTTACGCTAATATCCGATCCCTTCTTCCTTCTCTTCCCTTTCTTTTATAGAGTTTTTTCCCCCACCCTTTGCCCTATATCATATTTAATTTAAGTTTTAATGAAAACCCTCTACAAATTCTCTGTCTTACAAGTGTCACTCATCCCCCACGTTTCTCCAAAATTATTTTCTTTAATTTATTAAAAGGCTCATTTCCCTATTTTTATTAGTCCCTTCTCTTTTTTTTTTTAAAAAAAAAAAAAGAACCAAAAAGGTAATGCGCTAATTACTCTTTTCATTTTATTTTTAAATTCATAACTTTTTATACTCCTGCACGTTATATAATTTTATTACTTATTAATTGTCTATGTTTGATTTATTACTTAGTTTCCCTATTTTTATTAATCCCTTCCCTTTTTTTTTTTTAAACCAAAAGGTAAATGCGCTAGATAATCTTTTCATTTATTATTTAATTAATATCTTTTGTTCTTTCACAAGTTAGGAATTAATTTCTTCTTTGTAAAATTTTAAAACCATTAGTTTTAATTTAAATCTTACCCTCGTCATCACCCCAAGAATTTTATGAAGACCCAACTATTACTTAGGTGGGTTTTTGTTTTAATTGTTATTTTTATTCCAGGGTCTGTTCTTAAGGTTAGACTAAAATTTTACCCTAAAAGTTTTAGATTTAGTACTTAGATTCTGAACTGGCCGACACTGGGTTAGGGAAGTTGTTTAAGGATTTCTTAAGGCGTTATTATCTTAGGGATATTTAGGTTTGTTTCCTTCATCAACATCAATGCGACGTTCCCTTTAGGATGCACCACGTGCTCCAAGGGTGCCACTCACCTCGTTCGTTCCCTTTGCGCGACGTGCCCTTCAGGATGCACCACGTGCTCCAAGGGTGCCACTCGTTTTTTGTGTTTCTTTTGTGCGACGTGCCCTTTAGGATGCACCACGTGCTCCAAGGGTGCCACTCGCCAACTTGAATGATTGGTAGACATCTATAACCCCTGGAGTCAATACTCCGCCAGGTGAACTTGTGGGAGACTAAGGGCTCTAAGGAATAAGGCCCCCGCCTTATTGCTCGCCCTTTAGAATCATCATGAGCGAATGTCGCAGTCTTCCCTCACAGCATCGTGGATCCTCTCGAACTAGGTAATTGTTAACCTACAGTTTGAGCCACGGCGGGAGTGCTAGTAGGTTGTGGCAGGGCTGTTGTCCACACCTCTCCCTCAACCTCTCTGGAAATCGTGTGTGAACCCTTTACTCCATATGTGAGTCTGGTCGGAAAGAAATCGTCAACCTGCATTATCAACAATCATGTGAGAAATGTCAACATCATATCATCAAATCAAATAAAATATCACAGTAAATAAATCAACCCAATAGCACACTCCCTGACTCAATCTGGAGTCCAAGGGGGTTCCATCGATGCCTCTGCATCATCAAGGTCCAAAACCCTACACACTCAATAAAACTTAGTCAATAGCACCTGTCTACATCAAATAGTAAAACCTCATGTTGTCTATCATAACGCATCATAATAAAGTATAAATGTTTTAACATCAGAAAAGTCCAGATCACTTGTGATCAAGTGTCCTCAAATAATAAGTTTTCTCAGTGCGCCAGAGCGGGATGTTACAAGGGGCTAAGGGGGAAGCAGAGTACCCCTAGTGTTGGCTGGGAGGTACCGATGAGGTCTCGGCGGTCGACGAGCGGGAGTGGCATGGAGCCCAAGTGCAGGATAGCGTCTTTGGGTTATTTGTCGTCGATCACAAGTACGCAACTGCGTTTGTTTGTTTAAGAATAAAAGGAAAATTGTTTAAAGTTGTATATGAATCTTTATGATGATGATTGACGTGTTGAATTTTGGATCATCGCGTTTCCTTGTTGTTGTTTTATGCGCCTAGACTGTTATAACCCCGCAATCCTTTGGATGAGTTATCCTTGGCTCTGACATTCTCTTACTATTGGCTGCAATTTATTATTGGTGTTTTTTAAGTGTTTATAAATGACTGTGGGTGTTTATATCTGACTGTGGGCATTTTTAAATATGGCTATGGGCGTTTTGTAATAATGTGGGCGTTTATATATTATTGTGGGCATTTTGTATTGCTGTAGGCATTTATAAATTATGGTGGGCGTTTTTATATATGACTGTGGGCGTTTTGTTTTAATGTGGGCATTTATATATGACTGTGGGCATTTATATCTGAATGGGGGTGTTTTTAAATATGACTATGGGCATTTTGTTTTAATGTGGGAATTTATATCTGACTGGGGTTGCTTTTAAATTTGAATTCATTCTGGCAATGGGTGTATGAGCATTTTCGTTTTGTAAAATTTAGTTCTGAGAATTCGTTCCGGCAATAGGTGTATTGGCATTTTCGTTTTTGGTAAAATTAGTTCAGAGAATTCGTTCTGCAATGGGTGTATTGGCATTTTCGTTTTATAAAATTAGTTCTAAGAATTCATTCTGGCAATGAGTGTATTGGCATTCCATTTTTGTAAAATTTAGTTCTGAGAATTCATTCTGGCAATGAGTGTATTGGCATTCCGTTTTTGTAAAATTTGTTCTAAGAATTCGTTCTGGCAATGAGTGTATTGGCATTTCCATTTTTTTAAAATTTAGTTTTGAGAATTCCTTCTGGCAATGAGTGTATTGGCATTTTCGTTTTGTAAAATTAGTTCTGAGAATTCGTTCTGACAATGAGTGTATTGGCATTCCGTTTTTGTAAAATTTAGTTCTGAGAATTTGTTCTGGCAATGAGTGTATTGGCATTTTCGTTTTGTAATTTTTTTTCTGAGAATTCGTTCTGGCAATGAGTGTATTGGCATTTCTGTTTGTAAAATTTAGTTCTGAGAATGTGTTCTGGGAATGAGTGTATTGGCATTTTCGTTTTTGTAAAATTAGTTCAGAGAATTCGTTCTGCAATGGGTGTCGGGCATTTTCGTTTTGTATTGTTCTGTAAATTCGTCTCTGGCAACATCCGTCCCTGGAAAACGAAGTTCTCCCTCCTTAAACTTTCATTGATTTCTGGATTGTCTCATAACATATGCACAACTATTATTTTAATTTCTGGATTGTCTCTTAATTATAGGCACAACGTTTCATCCTTATTTTCTGGATTGTTTCTAATTGTATGCACTGGTGTACCCGCAAGGATTTTAAATAACTTTTACTTGATAGCAATCCCATCCTTATGGTGACACCGTTTTCTTTTGATTATGCATTAAAAACGTTTCAACTCCTTCATATAGGGTAAATTCCCAGCTTTATATTTTGGTTTACGATGACAACTATCCTTTGTTAATCTTGTTGCTTCCTTTTACCTTTATCCCTTTTGGATATTTACAGGTGTAGTAAAACTTTTATCCCTTGCCTCAACCCTCAATTATTTATTAATACCAAAGATAGGCTAATAAGATATCCACTGTCTCGTATGTTTTCACCCTTTTTCTCTATAAATTTTATTTGGATAGATCTTAATATCATTATTCCACCATTATCTTTTGTTTTAACTTTTAATTTATTCTAGCATATTATATGGGGCATCGAAAATGCACATGATCTATCAAGTGTAGAATTTTATTATTATTGGATGAAGGGTATGAATATTGTAGAACCTTTTTAGATATCTTTGCATGATTATGAGATGGTTTAAGATTTAAAAAATGATTATTATAACTAGATTGATGAAGTGTTTCCTTTAATAATAATAATAACAATTATTAATATCATTGTTACTATTATCCTTACCAGTGGGATGAGGAATTTGTGTGTAAAGGTTGTTAAGATATACACGATTTAATTCCTTGGTCATTGCTGTATATATTCCCCATGATTATTGGTTAGTAATTTAATTTAGAATTTTTATAACAACAATAACATTTTGAGGTAAATTAATTTAGATGGAACTATGATGACTCTTGAAAAATTAAAATTCACAAAGGAAATTGTTTCAAGGTGGATTTAGATTGTAACTTATGATATTATGCGCTTTAGACATGCATTGCAGGGCTCGTAGTGGAGTTTGGAATAAGTTGTGTTAATTTCCTTACTGGCTTTATTAATTATCATTGTCTTGTAATGTGATTATTATTCTTGCAAAGTTATTGTAACTTAAAATGAAATGGTGCTGTCATTTTATGGCAATGATATTGTAGTTTTATTGTTATGGATAACACATAAGATGTAAGGTGATTGTTATTTTTGCAAAGTTAATGTGATATAAATGTAAT
>ML778445.1:60998-93070 GCA_009831015.1 Picea engelmannii
ATTTTACTATAATCTTGTTCAATCTAAAAGATATACACTTTTTCTCTAACATCCATATTTTAATAGAAATGTCGGCTACACCTGTGGACCTGCACACCTACTATACTTCTGGACCTACACACCTGTTACACTTGTCATCAATGAATTACTTCCTATCTTGTTGAATTCCAAGGTCACCATCCCACTCAGGACAAATCGCTATCCTAAGTTGTTTTTAAAAAGAACTTCTTACATCTTGTTGAGAATGTAGAGAAAATGTAATGTGGCATTACCATATTACATTGTAATATGGTAATACCATATTACATTGTAATATGGAATTACCATATTACAATGTAATATGGAATTAATATATTACATTGTAATATGGTATACCATATTACAATGTAATATGGTAATACCATATCTCATGTATTTGTTTTTAAAAAAACTTAAATGACGCGTCGCAATATCGACGATAGTTCATTGGAAGCCATTTTTTATTTTGAACCACTGTGGAAATAGAGATGAAAATTCGAATCAATTTGCCATGGTTTTTTGTTGCACATACATCATCTACATCGTAAGTTTGGTCTTGGCATAAATTTTCGTCGCTATTACCATGCTTTTTCGTCGCAATTTCCCATAGTTTTGCATCGCACATACAACATCTGCATCGTAAGTTTTTTTCTTGGCATAAATTTTTGTCGCTATTGCCATGCTTTTTCGTCACAATTTGCCACAGTTTTGCTTCGCACATACAACATCTGCATCGTAAGTTTTTGCCTTGGCATAAATTTTCGTCGCTATTTCCGCGCTTTTGCATCACAACTTTCCACATTTTTTTTTACATTGTGATGACATGTAGAGAGAGAATTTCTTTGTTGTTTCCATGAATACCTGGTTCATGGATATAGCGACGAAAAAAAGTCTTGGATTTCGTGGAAATTGCGACAGATAAGTGTGGCAATAGCAATGAAAAGCTGTCACAAATTTGGTCATATGTACTAGTGTTCTGAATGACAAAGAAACTGCAAACATTGCCAACTTGGATGACTTATTAGAAACATAAAGTGATGAAGAACCACAAGGGTCATCTATCAAATTGTTCTAAAAATGAGGGTGGTGTGTTTAATGTTATTATGTATGTGTGGTGTGCTAGTTAAGTTGTATTTTTTCAATATAATGTTATAATGCAGAGCCACAACTAAGGTTTATACTGATGTGACTTGTCGTGCTCCGGGAGCATTAGTTACAGGTTTTTTTTTTTATGTAAGGTCAAGTTGTGAAATCGACTGCTG
Organism: Picea engelmannii; assembly: GCA_009831015.1. Taxonomy (NCBI): domain Eukaryota; kingdom Viridiplantae; phylum Streptophyta; class Pinopsida; order Pinales; family Pinaceae; genus Picea; species Picea engelmannii. Next base: position 62,279 of record ML778445.1, read on the forward strand.
AAAACATTTCGTATCCAGATCACTGTTCTATATAACTGTTTAAATTTTCTCTTCGGGGGAATTTCACAGATGGAAGTGTATCAATAAAATTGTCCAGTGTCGAGATTATTCTTCGGGAGGTCAAAAAGCATCAGTTCTACAAGTACATCAAAGATGGTCAGAAGTGTTTGTACTTTAAATGAGTCAAGTGGGAAGCTCGAAAGTGTGGAGAAAAAAAGCGTGAAAACTGTGAGATTGTAGAGTGGGTGTAAGTGCTGATGAAGACTAGTCAGACAAAGAGTCATTGTAATTTGTTATTTGATATTTTTTATAATGTAAGCATTAAAGGGGGGTGTTAGAGATAATGCTCACATTAAATGCTACATACTAGAGTCTAGGGATTGGATTGGGTTTGTTGGAGGATGTTGAGATATTCTCTCAACCTCTCCCTCCAAGAGTGGAATTAGTTGGATCTGAATGTAGCTTATATATGTGTATTATGTTGTATTCATGATATTAATATACAAATTGTTTGTGTGAGCGTAATTCTTCCAATTAACAATTGTTTCAAGTATGAACATGTTTCTATCTTATAGAAAGGAAGATCCAAGTCTTTGGACTAATCCCTAATGATGACACCAGGCTATTCCCTTCTGCGTGATAGTCAAAGAGAAGATTTCCAATAAGAAACATTGGGTAATGTATGTTTTGATATGGATTGATGTCATGGATGTTACTTCAAATTCGGATGTTAATCAAGTCACTTTCTACTTATACAGTTTGAAAAAGATGGAGAATGATATTTCATATAGATTACTATTTATATTATGTTATATTCACTAGTAACAATCACTTTATAAAAGTGTTTAACATTTTCCATCTTTCCAAACTAATGACCTAGCGTATATCAACCACTTTTATAAAGTGGTTGTTGTTAGTTGACGATCTACATGCTTTAGGGACAACCATTAATATATTAATATATAACTAATGTATTAATTAATTATTACATTAATGTAATATAGAATAATAATGTATGAATGTATTATATTAATGTGTTAATGTATATATTAATGGTTTATTATTGTATAAATTTAATGTATAAAACAAAGTATTAATTAACATTGGTGTATAAAGTAACTTATTAATTGATTGATACATCAAACATTATTAGTTAATAAAGTAATACATTAAAAAAATATGAAATGAAATGTATTAATAAATACATTACTTTAAAGTATTAATACACAAATAAAGTATTAAATTGGTAATATATTAAAATTATTGCAAAAAATCATTAAAATATTAATACATTAACAATACATTATTACATTATAATAATGTATAAATTAAAGTAGTAATAGATTAATGATGTAATGTATTAATTAATTAATATATTGTAAAGTATTAATACACAAATAAAATAAAATATTAATTTTTTAATAAATAAATTGCCAAAGTATTATTACATTAAAATATTAATAAAATAATATATTAATAAAGTAATAATACATTACTAATACTAAATAATAATAATAATAATCTATTTTTAAGGTCACGGCCAAGCGACACCAAATTGCAATGTAATAATAATGCATTATTACATTGCAATGCATAAAGTAAAACACTAGTTTACATTAATGCATAAGGCGATGTATTAATATATTAAATTTATAAATATATTATTAATGCATAAGATAATGTATAAAATAAAGTATTAATACATTACATTTAAATATTAATACATTTATACAATATTAATTCATACACTGTTAAAGTATTATTACAGTAATAAAATAATACATTAATAATACATTAATCATAATAATAATAGTATATTATTATAATAATTATAGTAATGATAAAAAAATACATTTCATACGTTAAATGTATTGATAAATACATTACTAAAGTTTTAATACATTAAAACATTAATAATGTATTGATACACTTATAAAGTAATACATTATTAAAGTAGTAATACAATCACCTTAATGATATTAGTAATAGATTATTAAAATGTTAATATATTAATAATACATTATTACATTAATGTATTGTAAAAATTAAAGTGTTAATACATTAAAGTATAATGTAACATATTCAATTATGAATACATTATTAAATTAATAATACATAAATAAATACATTATTAAAGTAGTAATAATACATTTAAAATACATTATTAAAGTATTAAAACATCAAAACATTAATTGACAATGACCATGGTGCACTATAGTTGACCATGACCATGGTCTCTTATGGTTGACGTTGACCATGGTCAACTTTGGTAGAATTTGGTTGACTTTGGGAAGGAAAGATTGACTATGGTTGATTGTGGTTGTCCTTCACCATGGTTGATTGTGGTTGACCATGACCATGCTTGACTATGATTGAGAGGGGTTTATTATGGTTGAGCATGCCCATGGAAGATGTTTTTTAACCATGTGGAATTTATTATGGAGGGCCGCGTTGATTATGTTTAACCATAATTTAGTATGGCACTATTGCATTGCAAAGCTCATTAGGTTTTGTTCGTCACATGACATCATAAGGTTATGGTCATCAAATTACGATGAAGGTTTTTTTTTTAACATTATGGCACTAGAATAGGTTTTTCATAAAGCGACAATGAGTTATGTTCATCACACTTCGACATCGAGAAATGTTCGTCTCATTGTAATTTTGGTCTATGTTTGCCACATAGCCACATTAGGTTGTATACATCACATTGCCACAATGAGTTCTTTTTGTCCTATTGCGAAATTTGGAAATGTATGTCACAATGGGACGTCAAGATATGTGCTTAAAATTGCAACGCGATGATATGTTTGTCACATTTCCACGACAGGGCTATGCTCATCACATTTCCACGACATGGCTATGTTCATCACATTACGATGTCCATTTATGTTCGTCAGATTACAACATCTGTATATGTTCATCATATTACAATGTCTGTATATGTTCGTCATATTGCAACATTACTATGTTCGACACAATGAGATGTTTGGAAATGTTTGTCATATTGTGACATCAGAATATGTGCATCACATTATGATGATAGGGTGATGTGGGATGTCTGTTAATGTTCATCACATTGCGAAGTCAATTTATGTTTGTCACATTGTGACAGTTCTATGTTCAACAAATTGCAACATTACTATGATCATGATACGAATAACATTATATTATTGTGATACAAATTACATTATTACAGTATTAATACTAAGGCATTGCAATGCTTATCAGGTTGTGTTCATCACATAACATCATAAGGTTATGGTCATTAAATTATGAGGAAGGGTTTTTGTTTTTCACATTATGGCGTTCGAATATGTTTGTCACATTCTGATGATATGTTGGAATAAGTGCGTCACATTACAACATGAGGATATGTTTGTCACATTGAGACAATAGGGTTATGTTCATCACATTGTGACATTCATTTATTTGAAAGCCACATTACAACATTTGTATATGCTCGTCACATTGATACATTACTATGTTTGATACAGTTCGACGTTTGAAAATGTCTGTCACATTCTGACGTTGGGATATGTGCGTCACATTGCAATGTGAGGAAATGTTCATATCATTGTGACAACAAGGTGATGCTCGATGCATGTTTAAGATTTGACATCGTGATGTTACTATCCACATTGCGACGAGACAACGATGTTCATCGCATTACGATGTTACTATGTTAAATAGATCGAAACGTTAATATGTTTGTGATACAGATAAAATTACATTACTATGATACGAATTACATTATTATAGTGAATGACATGATACACTTGTAAAATGCACTACATACATAATTAATAATAGTGATATGAAAAAAAAATTTTAAATAATAGAAAATGACAATGATACGAATAATATTACATTACAATGATAAAAATAACATTATTACGGTGAATGACATGATATGCTACTAAAATTCTTGCATACATAAGGTATAGTGGCAACATCAAAATCTATATACTTTAGAAGTAAATGAGTAGAAAACACTCTTGGTGGACACGTGAACATGGTAGTGTATCAATTATGTAAGAGTGATAGTGCTAATATGAGAGATGTTTCAAGGTATTAGAAAACCCCCCTAGTATGAAGATGAAACAATCAGGATATGCGCGTTAGGATAAGTGCGTCAGGATAAGTGTGTCACATTGCAACGCGAGGATATGTTCATCACATTGTGACAATAGGGTTATGTTCATCACATTGTGATGTCAAGTTATGTTGTCACAATGCAAGGTCCATATATGTTCGTCACATTGTGACATTACGTTTTTCAAAACATTGTGATGCTTGAAAATTTTTGTCACAGTGCAACGTTGAGATATGTGCATCATATTGAAATTACATTGTGACGTATGTTTATGTCCATCACATTGCAATGTTACTATCCACATTACAACGACATGGAAATGTTCGCCACATTGTGATATTAGTTTGTGTTCGTCACATTGCGACTTGACAATGTTCAACGAAATGCAATGTTACTATGTTCGTCAAATTGTGACGTTACTATGTTCGTCACTATGCGACATTATTATGTTCGACACATTGCAACATTACTATGTTTGACACATTTCAAGATTACTATGTTCGTCACATTGTAATGTCTGGCTTTGTTGGTTAGATTGCAACGTGTTTCCTTTGTGGAAAAAGATAGAAACTTTGAAGTGATGTTATATATTAGATAGTAGGAAACCTAAAATCCTATTTTTTAAAGTATGAAAACATAAAATATAAAATCTATCCCTTCCAAATAAGCATATATAAAAATAGAGTATGAATGGAGATTATTTTATACTATAGAAAAATACAAAAAACTTAAATATATAGTTTATATTACTATCATTTCATTAACAAATGCTTATATAATCCAAAAATATAAAAATATAAAATTAGAAATACAGTTAATTCCTATTATTTCATTAATAAATATCTTTAAAAATCTAGATATAAAAAATTTGCAATCTTTTTCAAGATTAAATATATTTACAAATTTACAGTGTTTCTTAAAGATTAGATATATTTATAATTCAAGTGGATTAAAATTAAATTACTATTATATTTAATTATATTATTATTATTATTATTATTATAAAATAAACCCTAATACAAATATGCACTACCTAATGTGACTCTAACACTAACACTAACCCTAACCCTAAAAACCCTAACCCAAACCCTAATAACCATTAACCTAAATATCGTATTAATACAATATTGTTTACATGTTTAATTATTAATATTAATTAATAATTATTGTAAAAAGGATATGCATGTATAATATCCATACATACTCTTAAAATACTTAATTTATAATATAGTTTATTATGTATAATAATAATAATTAATAATCTAGTTAATTATTATTATTATTAATTATTAATATATTATAACAATAAAGTATTATTATGTATTGATGTGGATGAAAGAGTGTGTCACATTTGTGACACTAAGAAGGTTGAAGATGAAACACATTTTCTCTTAGATTGTCGAGCCTATACCCATATTAATATTTATCACACTACCAACCTTCCTAACCTCTTAACTCGACAAAAGTATGATGATCTTGGAAAGCTTCTCTTAATAATTTTCGAACACAGAAACAAAATTCTAAAGAATCACAAGTAACCACTTACCCTCTTAAGGTCCGATAGACCAATTCGGTCTTAGTGGACGTTAATGATCATCATCATTATTAATAATATTAATAGTTACTAATATTGTTAATTAATAATAATAACTAATACCCATTTATATTAATAATAATAATATTAATTAATTATATATTATAAGACACTATTGTATATCATAGAATAAAATTATCTAAAATATTATTCTCTATAAAATTATTTTTAAATATTTAACATTATTTTAGTAAATAGAATAATAAAAACATCAACATTACCCAAGGTTTATGTGCAGTGACATTTATTTTTTAATGAGAATATTTTTTAATGAGAATAAGTATCACAGTAGGTTAGTAATTATTTATTATTTACTCTTTAACTACAATATGTTTTTTCCATTTAACACAATCACAAGCATCAACTTGGATTGAATCTTTTAGTTAAAATTTATTTTTCAATAAAAATAAGTATCATTGGTAGCTTTAAAGTATATATGCATTTTTAGTGGTATCATTTGTTAATTAATAGGAATTTGTTTTAACACATCACCACAAAAGTATTAAAACATGTCGTTTTTTGGTTAACATTATTTTTAAACAAGGGTTGCATGGCAGCTTAGTCCCTGCCAAGTAGATTTGGAAATTGATGTAGACCCCCCTTCTCTCCTAAGGGTTGCGCGACCTCCCGGTTTAGGATTGATCAAGATACTGAGTCTGATTGACTCTCCAGGTCTCTATTAGACCCAAAACCAATTTACACAGGTCCTTACTCCAAATGTGTAGGTCGCCTGAGACCGCAAGTTCTCCCCCAAGCGTTGTTCGAACCTCAATGCTGAATGAGCACTAGCTCCTCTTCGCTAATCCATTTCTCCCTTGTGACCATTGGCGGTGACCACACACTCGAGTGAAAGGCACATCGCGATTTCGCATTTCATGACCCTGGAAGTGCTGCTACCTCCGTTCACCTGATAGCCAAAATCGCGATGACCCAAGATCTACAACCTAGATCTTCCCTTGATCGATGGCTGGGATCAAGTCGGCGTTTCACATTTTGCGACTTCGGAGTTCCCTTGCCTCCTTTCTCCTGATAGCCAAAATCGCGATGACATTGGATCAACGGTCTAAGCCTCTTCCCAAAACTGACAGTCATGATGATTTCGGGACTTCACGTTCTGCGAAGTCAAAAGACTTATCACCTCCGATCCTCCAATTCCCAAAATGATGATATTTCACCCTAGATAATCAACGGTCCATCTCTCTCTTGGATCCAATGACCCAGATCAAGTCACGGATTCGAGCTTCACTAATTCTTTGCATTCCTTCCTTGAGTTCTCCACAATGCGAGTCAGTGAAATGATGATTTTTCACCACGCATCCCTCCTAATGGATGGTTCTGATTCTCTAGCATCCAGATCAAACATCTGAGATACCCCCTCTTTTTCACTTATACTTTCCTCAGACTTAGAGGATTTTCTAAGCATTCAAAGGTTTCGAACCTTCGTTCCTCTGACGAATCTGATTCTTGGGTCTCTTCAACACTTATAAAAAGCGTTATTCGTCCTGATATTGGCCTCATGAAGACTTCGAATTCCTGAACACTCCTTGCATTTTAGGAATTTCGATAAATAAAATTCGAAGAATTCCCCAAATAGAAAATCCTTTCACCCTCCTAGCATTTGCCTTTTCTATTTCTTTGACTTCTTGCAAAGTCTCTTCGACACTTAGTCAAATCTTGGATCTTTGCACTCCTTGCACCAAATATTTACGTAAGGTATTGGGTTCTTGCGAATGCTGTGCACGCCTTGCACCAGTCTCTTTTCACTCCTTGCAAAGGGAAATTTTGTGTTATCTCCTCTGAGATTCAGAATCGAAACAGATCCCGTTAATGCACTCCTTGCATCATGTGTGTACACCTTGCACTACCTCAGTAGAAGAGAAACATTTGAAACTTATCCTAGCATTTGTAGTTCATCTACTCACAACGATATTCATTCACTCATTCATGGAAACAAAAATAACAAAGAATTGCAAACAATGTTGGCACACCATAAATTGGATCAATTTTCTTTCGTTCTATTCCAGTGAAAATGGTTCCAACTGTGAATGAAAATTAAACAACAACAACTATTGAATTCTTACTATCTTGCAGCTAACATCTACCCTGCCACTAACTACCTGAAAAACTATCCCCTTTGGGTGTACAAAACCTCTATTTATCAGAGGGCTCTTTAGGGTTTCCCCCCCTGGCTACTTGTCTACTCTAAAATTTAACCTAACGACTATCTGGACTAGTCGCAATATAGATCCGTAGTGGAATCTCCCACTCCACTCATAATCATTCAAGCATGCCTCAAGAGATTAATTTTGGTGCTGAGTTAAGGCGGTCTTCAAAATATCTGTTGAAACTGTGAGCGTTGAGCTCTCGTATAGATTCCTAGATGCTGATGGGTCTTTCTCCATGCGAGTGACAACGATGCTCCTGCATCATACTCCCCTTGACAAAAATTCATGGACTCCTATTCATGAGCTCCTGCACTGACTTTCCATGCTTCTGAATAGCAGATTCGTTTACCCAAATAAAATCTTCTATTGGGTGTCCCTTCCATTTGACTAGATATTCAAAATAAGTATTCCTCCTGGTCCTTTTGCCAATCCTCTGATCAATAATCGTCTCTATCTGTGGATTTTATTCTACAAGAATTTGTTTCTCCCATTGAAAATTATCTCTATTTTATGATCCCTCTATGTCTTCCTTTCTGTAAGGATACAGGTCTGAAACATTGAATATGGGCGATATGCCCACATCTTCTGGCAGCTCAATCTCATAGGAATTTTCATCAAACTTCCTCAAGATCTTATATGTCCCTATCTTCTTCATCTTTAGCTTATTATATGTCCCCCTAGGGAACCTTTCCTTCTTGAGATGTGCTAAAAAATGATCTCCTACTTCCAATTTAAGTTCTCTATGATGTTGATCATCTCTGCGCTTGTACTCATGGTTATAATTTTGCAACTGTCCTTTGATCTAGCTATGGAGCCTTTGCATTTCTACAACAAAATTTTCTTCTCTAACGCTCTTGATCTCACTCTATTCTAAGTCTCTCAACTCAGATACTCCCCAGGGTTTCATTCCATATAATATTTGGAATGGGATATTTCTAGTGATTCGTTTGGTGAGTCATTGTATGCAAATTCTGCTTACGACAAAATCTGATCCCACTAATTATGGTGCGCAGTGACTAGACTCCTTAATATGTTTCCCAAACTTCTCTTCACCACCTCCGTCTATCCATCTGTCTGAGGATGATAAGCTGAGCTGAAGGACAAGTCTATCTCCAACTTCTTCCACAGTGTTTTCCAAAAGTGACCAACAAATTTTGTGTCTTTGTCCGAGACAATGCTTTTGGGTAGGTCGTGAAGTCTTACAACTTCCTTGAAAAAGAGATTTGCAACATGTGTTGCATCACTGGTCTTCTGGCATGGGATAAAATGTGCCATATTTGAAATATTATCCACCACCACAAATATGGAATCAAATCCTCCTTGCATTCTTGGTAGTCCCAACACAAAATCCATGCTTATTTCATCCCAAGGCCTCTCTGGTATTGGCAATGGTTGATACAATCCAATGTTCTATATTTTTCCTTTTTCATGTTGGTAGATTTTACATTTGTTCACAAAATTTATCACTTATGTTCTCATACCTAGCCAATATTATGAAGTACTCAACTGTGCAAACTTTTATCATGGCTAAAATGTCCAACCAATCCCCTACTATGCTTTTCCTTCAAAAGATTATCCCTCATTGAGCATTTTGGTATGCACAATTGATTTCCTTTGAACAACAATCCCTCTTGACCCATGTACTCTATCCACTGGCTTCCGTCTCTTAGCACAAGGTTCACACATGCTTCATATGCTTCCTTGAAATCTGTATCATCACAATACATGTCCTTAAGGTGTTCAAACCCCAAGGTCTTCACCTGAAATTCCTGCAGAATCAAACATTTCCTGCTTAACACATCAACAACCTTGTTAGCATTCCTAGTGATATGTTTTATGAAAAAAGTAAAATTCTGCATAAACTCAACCCATTTTTCATGTCTCTGATTCAATTTTTCCTACCTGGTTATGAATTGTAAATCCTAGTTATCGCTATACAAGACAAATTCTTGCGGGAAACGATAATGCTTCCACTTCTTCAAGCCTTGAATTATGGCATAAAAATCCTTATCATACGTGGAGTATTTTCTCTTGGTCTCATTCAGTTTTTCACTAAAATAGGCAACAATTCTATTGCAACTCCACTTGCATCACATCTCACCTGAAATGTATTTTCAAAATTTGGCAAGACCAAAATTGGTCGTTCTTTTATTTTCTCCTTCAGTATATTGAAGCTCCTCTCGGCTTCCTCTATCCATTTAAAAGATTTGTGCTTCTTCTTCACCATATCCATCATTGGTGTACAAATTCCACTGAAGTCTTTGATGAACTTCCTATAGAATCTCACTAATCCATGGAAGCTCCTTACTTCAAACATATGCCTTGGTGATGGCCATTCTCTAATTTCTTTCACCTTCTCTCGATCCATCTTCAGTTCATTAGAAGAGATCACAAAACCCAAGTAAATGAGTTATATCTTCATAAAAGAGGAATTCTTTATATTTATCAACAACTTCTCCTATTGTAGCCTCCTCATCACTATTGTCAGGTGCCTCAAATGCTCTCTTTATTCCTTCTAAAGATCAACATATCATCCAGATACACAACCACAAAATTACCAATGAAATATTTTAGTATTTCATTGATCATCCTCATAAAAGTGCTCGAGGCATTTGTTAAGCCAAATGGAATAACAAGCCACTCATACAAAACTTCATTTGTCTTAAAGGTTGTCTTCCACTCATCACCTTCTCTCATATTGATATGGTGATATCCACTTTTCAAATCTATTTTAGAAAATAAATTTTCTCCACTTAAACAGTGCATTAAATCATCCATTTTTGGTAAAGGAAATCTATTCTTGATGGTGATCTTGTTAATGGATCTTGAGTCTGAACACATTCTCCATCCTCCATATTTATTTGGACTCAATATAGTTGGTACTGCACATGGGCTCAAGATCTCTCTGACCAAACCCTTGTCTAACAATTCTTGGACTTGGTTCTTCACTTCCTTGTTCTCTCAAGTTGTCAACCCATATGCTACTTTTTTTGGCATAATTGCTCCTGGTATCAAGTCAATATGGTGGATGATACTTTTGATGGATGGAAATGAGTTAGGAAGCTCATCCACCACTATGTCAGCGAAAGTTTCCAACAATTCCTTAACTTCTTCAGGAAAATCATCCATCGAAGTTCTTGTAAGGATAACTATGGGTTTCCTCACCACAACGAATTGCATCCCTTGTTCTTAACTTCTTTCAGGAGTTCCTTCCCACTCATGAGAAGTATGCTTGTGTTGGCTTCCTCTTTCACTCTTTTCTTCTCTATTGGTAACAACATGTGTGTCCTACCATTCTTCTCTAATGTGTATGTATTTCGCCTCCCATCGTGAATGAAATTCCTGTCAAAATTCCATGGTATACCAAAAATAATATGACATACATCCATGGGAATTACATCACACAGAATTTAATCTCGATATCCTCCTATCTTAAATTCAACGAAGCATTTTTTAGTAAACATTACTTGGTGTCCTTTCTGCAACCATGAGACTTTGTATGGATTCAGATGTGCAGTTGTCTCGAGCTCCAATTTCTCCACCATCTTCATGGCTACTAAGTTATCAGTGCTCCCACTGTCGATTATCACCTTGCATACTCTGTCTTTAGTATTGCAAGATGTTCTGAAGAGACTGTTCCTCTGCACTAGCTTTTCAACTTCTACCTCTAGTTTTAAGAGAACCTTCCACAACATCAGGTATCTTCCATCCTCTTCTCCTTCTGCTTCAACATCTCTTCTTTATGCTTCTGAAATGTCAGCTTCACCTCCTCCTTCTTTATTTTTCTCGGGACATTCCCAATACATATGCCCTTTATTTCCACAGGCATAACACCTTACGCCCCCTCCTTCTCTTCTTCCTCTTCCTCTGGAAGAATTTCTTCTACCACCCTTCCTTTCTCAAGAACTTCCTCTTCTTTCCGAGTGATTGTGTGGTTTCTTAGTCTCGTCCTTAGACTTATTCACTCTATCATGGGTAAACCCCTTTCTTTTTCTTGGGACTGAGCTTTTACCTCTCCCTTGCTGGCTTTGCTTTCTGGTGAACTTCTCCTCTTCCTTCAACGCAAACTGATAAGCATCCTCCACTGTCCTTACTAACACCATGATGAGCTCATCTTGGATTTCATATCTTAGGAAATTTATATTTCTGGCAAATTTTTCTTCATCTCTCTCCATTTGTCCAGTTGTGATGTTGATCCTATAGAACTCCTCTATGTACTCCCTAACTGTCATCCCTTTCTGTAATGCTCATATATTTCTAAACATCATTAAGATTCATAAACATTTTATTTAGTAAACTGAACAATAAATTCCTAGCATAATATTGGTTTTCATGACAGCAACTTCAGTAACTTAGATTTATCAATAAATATTGATTTCATGTAGAAAGAAATAAATACATAACTTAACAAAGTACCTAGTTCTGATGCTAATTTCTGTTGCTTTCCTGCTGCTTGTAGCTGCACAGATCAACCCTACCACAAACAAGAAAATATCTGCCCAAAACTACTGTCCTCCCTGCCAACTAGGAAAACTACCTAGCTCCAGGATATCTACGGATATCCTGGCCCTCCATGCCCAAAACCTCTAGCAACTTAGTGCCTCCCCTGATCAAAAGCCACAGTCCACAAAATACAATAGTGCACATAAAATCACTGCTCACAGCAAAACACAACCATCCAGAGGCTCTCTGCTCACGACAAAACACAACCGTCCAGAGGCTCTCTGCTCATAGCCAAACACAATAGTGCAGAACTCTCTGCTCACTGCAGAATACAATAGTTCTCCGCCAATACAACTGGCTCAGCAATTCCAGTTCACGACATCCATTCCCCCCCCCGGTCGAATGGCACCCACATCCCCCTCTTCCCGTCCCTTATTCCTCCCTGCCGACTCACACATTTACTTCACAACCACCCCCGTCCTCCGTCCTTCGCCCTTTCATTAATATTTTATCATCTCGGGATTTCTGGGCTCCTCACCCTGCATACGCCACCCTCTACTGCATACACAATTCCTGTTATATCATTTTTTTTTTCGATCTCTTAAATTTATGTCACATGTCATTAAATGTGATCTTCAGTTAGATTATTATTACTTAGTTAATCCTCAATTATTCCTTTAATTAAATCTTACTTAATAATCTTTAATCATTTATTCAATTAGGGTCATTACACTTTCTGTCTCAGGTTCTGCATCTTCCTGAACAGATTGATATGATAATATTTGGGCATGAACTTAGCCTTCAACTTGGCTACCATTTTGTCCCAAATATTTATCTTTTGTTTTCCCTTTCTTCTCCTCTCAGCCTGCAGTTCATACCACCACAATGCGACATGTCCTTTTAGTCTTGTAATAACATGTCTCACCCTTCTTTCCTCATCGACATCTTCATAGTTGAAATATTTGTCCATGGATCTTATCCAATCCAATAACTCTTCAACATCCAAATTGCATTCATACATTGGGACCTCTACCTTGGATCTACCTCCAAATCTGGTAGCTTCTCTCAGCAAGCATTCTTTGGCAACATCCTCTCTTGCAGATTATTTGACGACATTCTCGCCCACTTCTTCTTTGCTCTTTGCATTTCTTACGTCTCCAACATCAAGTGCTCATCTCTACGCTACCTCCATCGCCTCTAATCTTGCATGAAGTTATCACATCTCCATTTCTATAACTCGATTGGCCAAAGGTGGATCCACTCATATCCTTGGGGGAATTGTGTCGACAGTCTATCACACATAGAGTACAACTCTGAGTTATTTGATCTCCTCTCCTATTTCCTATTGTCTGAAAGAAAAACTTATGCTCTGATACCACTTGATGTAGACCCCCCTTCTCTCATAATGGTTGTGTGACCTCCTGAACTAGGATCAATCAAGATATTGAGTCTTATTGAGTCTCCGACTCTCTAATAGACCCCAAACCCACTTACACAGGTCCTTACTCTAAATGCATAGGTCACCTAAGACCGCGAATTCTCCCCCAAGCATTGTTCGACCCTCAACACCAAACGAGTGCTATCTCCTCTCCTCTAAGCCCTTTGTCCCTTGTGACCACTAGCGGTGACCACGCACTCGAGTGAAAGGTGCATCATAATTTCATGTTTCGTGACCCTCGGAGTTTTTCTACCATCGTTCACCCGATAGCCGAAATCGCGATGCCTCAAGATCTACGACCCATATATTCCCTTGATCGACGGCTGTGATCAAGTCAGTGTTTCGCGTTTCGCAACTTCGGAGTTCCCCTGCCTTGATTCTCCCGATATACAAAATCGCGATGACACTGGATCAACAATCTAGGTCTCTCCCCAGAACTGACGGTCACGATGATTACGGGACTTCGCATTCTGCAAAGTCGAAATGTTTTTCACCTCCGATCCTTCAATTCTTGAAATGTTGATATTTCACCCTGGACAATCAACGGTCCAACTCTCTCCTGGATCCAATGAACTAGATCAAGTCGTGGATTCGGGCTTTGTGAATTCTTCACATTTCATCCTTGACTTCCCCATAATGTGAGTCAGAGAAATGATGATTGTTCACCACACGTCCCTCCTGATGGATGATTCCGATTCTCTAGCATCTAGACCAAACAACTGAGATCCCCCCTCCTTTTCACTTATACTTTTCTTAGACTTAGAGGATTTTCTGAGCGTTCGAAGGTTTCAAACCTTCATTCCTCCAATGACTTCGATTCTTGGGTCTCTTCAGCACTTATAAAAGGATTTATCTCTCCTAAGCTTGACCTCATGAAGACTTCGAATTACCGCACACCCCTTGCATTTCAGGGAGTTCGATAAATCAGATACAAAGAATTCCCCGAAGATAAACTCCTCTCACGCTCTTGGCATTCTCCTTTTGTGTTTCTTCGACTTCTTGCAAAGTCTCTTCAACACTTAGTCGAATCTTGGATCTATTCACTCCTTGCACCAGATCTTTACGCAAGGTATTGGGTTATTGCGGATGACTATGCAGACCTTGCACCAGTCTCTTTGCACTCCTTACAAAGGGAAAGTTCATGTTATCTCCTCTAAGATTCATAATCGAAACATATATCGTTAATGCACTCCTTGCGTCATGTGTGCACACCTTGAACTACCTCAACATAAGAGAAACATTTGAAAATTGTCCTAGCATTCGTAGTTCATCTACTTACAACGCGATTCATTCACTCATTCATGGAAACACAAATAACAAATAATTGCAAACAATGTTGACACACCATACATTGGATCAATTTTCCTTCATTATATTCTAGTGAAAAGGGTTACAACAGTGAATGAAAATTAAACAAAAACAATTATTGATTTCTTATTATCTTGCAACTAACATCTAACCTGCCGCTAACTACCCGAAAAAATAGCCCCTTCGGGCGTACAAAACCTCTATTTATCAAAGGGATCTTTAGGGTTCCCCCCCCCCTCGCTACTTGTCTACTCTAAAATTTAACCTAATGACTATCTGGACCAGTCACAATCCAGTGCTGTAGTGGGATGTCCCACTCTGCTCATAATTGTTCAAGTGTGCCTCAAGAGATTAATTCTAGCACTGAGTTAAGTCAGTATTCAAAATATTTGTTGAAACTGACAGCATTGAGGTCTTGTACAGATTCCTAGACGATGATGAGTCTTGCTCCGCACGAGTGACAGCGATGCTCCTGCATAAAAAAATGAAGATGATAGATGACACCCTATAATTATTGATGATGATGATTACTATGAAACATGAACAATATGTTAACTAGGGTCTAGTTTAATAGTCTTAAAAGAAATCAATTCATAAAGATTTTAAATGAAAAAAATTAACATTGATAACTATATCGTCAGAAAGATTGGAATTCAAAGAATTTGACCTAGACTCACAAGGAATGGAGGAAGACATGATGCTCCATGACACTTAGTTTAGCCAGAATCTCTGACCACATTTTTACTTTAATGTGGATGTTGTATAGTTTTGGGATTAACCTAAATTTCCTTCCAATTAAGTTAAGTTTGTCAAATGCAAATTGCATTTTAAAAATATTCAATTTTTCATTTTGAAAATAAACATTTCAAATTTAACAATAAATATTTTTATATAATATTTATTATATTACATAATAAATATAATCTAAATAATATATTAGATAATAAATATAATAATAAATATAATATAAATATAATAATGCATAATAATAAATACATAGTACAACTTTTTTATATTTAGATGTGGTGATTGGTAAAATTCATTGATTATGTAATTAATTCTATATATTGAAAGACATGAAGGGAGCAATAACACTTCAATTCATTCAACCAATTAGAAATGAGAAACACAAATATTTTTATTATATCCAAAAATATATATTTGTTTTCCTATGTTAAACATTACATTGCATACACAAATTTATGGTAAAAAGAAAATTAATGTCACATTAAAAGAAAACTCATTGCTATTTTCTCTTGGCAGGGACTAATAAGAATAACATTACATGAAACTCATACAAATAACATTACATTACAGTGATACCAAAACTACAATGAATGACACGATATGGTAAAATGTGTTGCATATTAAAAACAATTTTTAAATAACATTACATGAGAGCAATAGAAATAACATTATAGTGATACAAAATACATTATTATGGTGAACGAGTGTATTAATTATGTAGGAGAATATGAGAGATGTGTGAAGTTATTAAAAAACGTGGCCAATATGAAATGAAATTATATTTATCTCGAAAAATATAATATAGAGGAATTAAAGAAACGCTAATTACATAGATAATTAGGGTTTTCAATTTAAAGCAGCATTGGGAATTAAAGAAAAAAAATAAAAATTCTTAGTATTAAAGCGGTGGTGGGAATTAAACTATTTTAAAGCAGTGTTGGGAATTAGGGTTCTCAGTTTACAGAATATATAATTAAAAAATCTCTGAGAATTAGGGTTCTGTATATAATTAGGGTTATTATTGAGTTTTAGATTCACAAATCCTATCATATAATTATGACTTCTATAAACTAAAAAAAGTTGATACACATAAAAAAAATCTAATTAAACTGTGCTACCTCAAAATTGATTTGGTGAAATAGTGATGCAGGAGCATTGCTAACAACAAGCGAGCGTGGGGCAAGCGCCAACGTGTTTTGGCACATGATAAATTGGTTGAACTGTTTTGAAGTTGGATGTGCCAAACTTAAATGTAATAATTAAGGAAGAGAATACTTCTTGATTGTAATCAGGCCTTGAGCGTCCCACTCTTGTCTGAAGGACTAAGAGGCATTTATGTTAATGTATGTAGGTAGGTAGCTTTGAATTCTTAGATTAGACAGTTTTAGGAGTGAGGAGGGAAACGGGATATAGACACCCTCCCTTGTATCATTGTAACATTAGCAACATAATCAATCAAGAGAGCATAGGAGAGTAGAAGAAGAGAGCTGTGTAGAGTTAACCCCATGTACATAAGTTCTGGATTAATACAAAGATCTTTAGTTCAGACTCAGGGTGTTAAATTTCATTCTTTGTTGTACATGCTGATGGATATATGTTTGTTTACCCTCTGTTATGCATTTTCTTTGATGCGTGAATGTATGATTTCATATTGAATGTCTAAAATCTAAAGAGAGGGAGAATAAAGAATGAGTTTCAATTATTTCTCTGTTTGAGCAAGAGTTTTCTTGTAAGGAGTGCAGTGAAATTGTCCACAAGGTGTGCGTTGACAGAAGTCAGAGTTCGTCTCTGCAAGCTCAGGAGAGGTAACCTTGTTCTCATTCTTGCAGAAGTGCAAGTTAATCATAGGATCCGTGCAAAGTGTGCGCTGGCTGAGAAAAGTCTCAGTGTTTGCAACTTGAGCAAAACTATTGAAACACTGCTGTCGCAGAGAGTGCATGGAGTCGAAGAATTCAAATACTCGGAAGTATTTGACGAATTACCACAAGGAGTGTGTGTAGGAGTCTTTTTGAAGACATAAGGTTGTGGTAAAATCTTGGAAGAGGTAGTGCCTTGAATTTTCGGAAGGAGGTGCAACGAAGGTGTTTTGCAAGAGGACAAGTTTCACGAAGAAACACTTTGTTCATTTCACAGGAATCGTCAAGGAGGAATTGGATGGTCGGAATTATCCGAGGGGAATTCGCGAAGTCCCGAGAAACTCCAAATATTGCAGAGGATCAAGGGGATTTACAGTGAGTGTGTTTTCTTGTTTAATCTCAGGGGAGAATAGAGCTGTAGGATCTGATCCAACAGGGTCGTCAGATCACTCACGTATTCGCATCTCGGGGTTTCGTGGGTTGAAGAGTCGAAACCTTTGCATCAAGACTCACGAGGTCATGAGGTGCGAAGTCCCGAAATAGTGAGAGAATATGAGCCAACTGATTTGAAGGAAAAGTGTCGCAAGATCACCCATATCAGGGATTCAGGCATCAGAGGTTAGAAAGGGAGGTCATTCAACTTCGCTAGTGGCGAACTTGTGAAGAGAATCAGGATCGTCCATCTGGGAGTGGACAGGTGGCATACTTGTCGACACGGAGGTCAAACCTTTGTGGACCATTTTGTGGTTTTGTGAGTCGGAGATCCGAGAGCACAACATCTAGATTCATGAAGTCGCGAAGTCCAAAATTCCAAAAAAGGTGGGAAGTTCCATCATGGGACCCGCATAGACGACGTGTCGAAAATTCACAATTTCGGCATATCGGAGGATAAGAGG
Source organism: Picea engelmannii (assembly GCA_009831015.1). Lineage (NCBI taxonomy): Eukaryota > Viridiplantae > Streptophyta > Pinopsida > Pinales > Pinaceae > Picea > Picea engelmannii. Next base: position 80,822 of record ML778445.1, read on the forward strand.
TCGAGACTTTTGTCCCAAAATTCCCAAAGTCACGAAACCGTGAGAGAATCATAGTCATCTGTTAGGAGGAGGACAGGTGGCAGAGATCAAGGGATCTCGCGAACTCAGAGGTTCGTAGGGTTAGAGCCGAAGATCTGGGTGCTCTGAGCCACAAAGTCATGAAATCACGAGGAGCGAGGATAGCCATTGGATCCAGGTCATAGGAGGACCATTGGATCAGGAACCCCATCACATTTCATGTGTTTTGAGGTTTGGAGGTTGAAAGGAGTTGCTTTCGACATCAGAAGTCGCGAAGTGCCAAAAGCCAAGGCACGGAGGGGACACGTGGCAGAACCACACAGTGGGCCCGGGAATTAGACCCGCGGACACATGTCACATATTGGAAGGAGTCAACACTCTGCTAAATTTTCACATCTTGGGGATTCGCTAGACAAGTGTACGTGACCTCGAAGGTGAAACTCATGAAGTGGCAATTTGCGAGAAGGGATGGAATTTAAGCCTAGCTGGTGGTCACAAACATAATGTGTTGACAGAGAAGGAGCTGTAACCATTTTTCGATCTCGGGTATCGCGGATTTGAAAAGGAAGAGTCAGGATTCATGACTCGTGAACTCGCAAGATTGCGAGGTATGAAAAGGACCTGTGGATCTGTTGAATTGAGATTCCAGTGGGAATTGAAGGAGACAATCCGGCTCAAGCACAAATAGAGCGATCCTGTGAGCAGATCTTGGCCCGAGGGTCGATAGGTTTGCATCAAGTTTACTCCCTCGCTTGAAAATTTTCATGGGCTCCTATCCATGAGATCTCACACGGTCTATCCATGCTTCTGGATCTCTTCTTCGTTCTCCCAACTAGCATTTTCAACTGGATTTCCCTTCCATTTGGCCAAGTATTCAAAATATTCCTTTTGCTTGGTCCTTTTACTAATTCTTTTGTCCAATATGCTCTCCATCTGTGGCTTGTCTACAACTGGCATCTGTTTAGTCCACTGAACGTCTGGTCGTTCATCACTTGTTCCTACTTCCTCAGCTTTGTATGGGTACAAATCTAAGACATTGAATATTGGAGAAATTCCGATCCCATCAGGTAATTCAATCTCATAAGCATTTTCCCCAAATTTCTTCAAGACCTTACATACTTCAGATGTGCCAGAATCAAATCACCAACCTCAAATTGAAGTTGTCTCATGTGTTGATCTACTCTGCGGTTATACTCTTGGCTCGAGTTCTGCAATCGCTCCTTCACATAGATGTGAAGTTCCTTCATTGCTTTTGTGAAATCCTCTACACTAGAACTCCTAGTTGCATCCTATTCTGAATCCCTCAATTCTGAAACTCCTCTTGGCTGTGTCCCATAAACAATCTAGAATGGACTTTGCCCTGTGCTTCTATTGATTGAATCATTATAAGAAAATTCCACCTATGGAAGAATATTATCCCACTGACTGTGGTGTTTTTTCACCAAGCTCCTCAACAAGACTCCCAAACTTCTGTTCACAACTTCTATCTTTCCATTCGTCTGAAGATGATAAGATGAACTGAACGATAATTTTTTTCCCATCTTTTTCCAGAAGGTCCTCCAGAAGTCTCCCATGAACTTGGTGTCTCGATCTGAGACTATGCTCCTTGGTAAGACGTGAAGTCGAATGACTTCTTTGAAAAACAGATTCGCTATGTGAGTTGCATCACTGGTTTTTTGACACAGTATGAAGTGTGCCATATTAGAAAATATTTCTACCACTACAAAGATCGAGTCAAACCCTCTTTGTGTTCTTGGCCGCCCCAATATGAATTCCATGCTTACTGCATCCCACGACCTGTCAGGTATGGGTAACGCTTGATAAAAGCCTGCATTCTACCTCTTTCCTTTTGAATGCTGACAAATTCTGCATCTATCCACGAATCTTTTGACATATTCTCTCATTCCCATCCAAAAATATGACTCATTTAAATTTTAGAATGTCTTTTCATGACCAAAATGTCTGGCCAATCCTCCACTATGTTTCTCCTTCAACAGATTCTCCCTCATGGAGCATTTTGGAATACAAAGTTGATTACCCTTAAATAGTAATCCTTCTTGGATCATGTATTCTGTCCATTGGCTTCTGTCCCTAAGAATTGGATTCTCAACTGCTTCATACACCTCTTTAAAATCTGGATTATATTTTTTCATGTCCCTAAGATCATCAAAACCCAAAGTTTTGACTCTAAACTCCTGCAACAACAAACATTTCCTGCTCAAAGCATCAACAACTTTGTTAGCAGTTCCAGAAATATGCTTAGTTACAAAAGTAAAGTTCTGCATGTATTCAACCCATTTAACATGTCTTTGATTCAACTTCTCTTGTTGAGTCACAAATTGCAAATCATGATTGTCACTTTATAAGACTAACTCCTTAGGAATCAAATAGTGTCTCCACTTCTTCAATGCCTGAATAATAGCATAGAACTCCTTGTCATACGTGGAGTATTTCACTTTTTCCTCGTTCAACTTCTCGCTGAAGTATGTTATCGGCCTCTATTCTTGGCTCAAGACTTACCCTATTTCAAATCCACTTGCATCACATTTTACTTGAAATGTCTTTTTGAAATCCGACAACACCAAAATTGGTTGTTCGGTGATTTTCTTCTTCAACAAATTAAAACTTTTCTCAGCCTCTTATGTCCAGTGAAAAGACTTGTGTCTCTTCTTCACTGTGTCCATCATCGGTGCACTAATTCCACTAAAATTCATGATGAACTTCCTGTAGAAACTAGCCAATCCATGAAAACTTCTCACCTCAAATATACTCTTTTGTGATGGCCATTTCTTAATTACCTCCACCTTATCTGGATCCATCCTTAACTTATCTGCAGAAATAAAAAACCCCAAATAAATGAGCTCTATCTTCATGAATGAATATTTCTTCATATTTATCAGTAGCTTCTCTTGTTGTAGCCTCCTCATTACTGTAGCCAAATGTTTCAGATGCTCTACCTCTGTTTTACTGAAAATCAGTATGTCATCAAGGTATACTATGACAAATTTTCCGATGAAATCCTTCATGACTTTGTTCATCAACCTCATGAAAGTACTTGGGTGCATTCGTTAAGACAAATGGCATAACAAGCCACTCATACAACCCTTCGTTAGTCTTGAAGGTTGTCTTCCACTCATCACCTTCTCTCATACGAATCTGGTGATATCCACTTTTCAAATCAATATTCGAAAAAAAAATTGCCCCACTCAAGAAATCCATCAAATCATCCATCCTTGGCAATGGAAATTTGTACCTGATGGTTATCTTGTTGATTTCCCTTGAGTCAGTACACATCCTCTAGCCTCCATCTTTCTTTGGATTGAGCACTGTCGGAACAGCACACAGACTCAAGCTTTCTCTAACCAACCCCTTATCCATTAAGTCCTGGACCTGTCTTTTGACTTCTTCATTCTCCTGCGATGTCAATCTGTACGCTGCTTTGTTTGGTAAACTAGATCTAGGTAGGAGATCAATATGATGACTCACACTTCTGATCGGTGGCAACGAACGAGGTAGTTCATCCACTACTATGTCAGCAATCTCTTCCAACAGTTTCTAAACCTCTTCCGGTAAATCATCTACCCTTGTACTGGTTAAAACAATTTTAGGCTTCCTAGCCATAATGAATTGCGGTTCCTCCTTCTTCTTAACCTCTGTAAGAAGTTCCTTCCAACTCATGAGAAGTACAGTGTTGCTTACTTCAGGTTTCACTTCCTTGTCCTTAATCGACAACAACATGTGAGTTCTCCCATTCTTCTCTAGGGTGTATGTGTTCTTCCTCCCATCATGAATCACATTTATGTCATATTTCCATGGTCTACCCAGTAATAGATGACAAACATCCATGGGAATAACATCACAGAGTATTTCATCTTTATACCCTCCTATTTTAAACTCAACTAAACATTGTTTAGTGACATTTACCTGATGTCCTTTTTGTAGCCACGAAACTCTGTATGGGCTCGGATGTTCAATAGTCTCCATCTCTAGCTTTTCTACCATGTTTGTAGAAATGAGATTATCTGTGCTACCACTGTCCACAACGACTTTGCATACCCTGTCTTTGGTTTTACAAGCAGTCCGAAAAAGACTGTTCCTTTGCACTGAACTCTCCACCTCCTTCTCTAGTGTCAAGATAACTTTTCGCATCATTAGTGATCTTCCGCCTTCAGCATCTTCTGCCTCAAAATTTCGCCTTAGTGCTTCAGCAATGTGAGTTTCACCACCTTCCTTCTTTTTGTCTGGACACTCATAATATTTATGTCCAACCTTTCCACATGTGAATCATTTCACCACTCCACCTCTTCCTCTTCCTCTACCTCTGGTACGAGGAAAAATGTTTCCATCAGCATACTGACCTCTCTGTTCGGTATGTTTCCCTCTCTATGAGCTTCCACCTCTCTCAGTTTGAGTCTGAGGTTTCTTCCAATCTTCCATGGGTTTCTGATTTCTATCCTAGGCAAATGACTTGCCTCTGGGTTGAATTCTGCCTCGGCCTCTTTGACCTTGTTTTCGGCTCATCTTCTCTTCATCTTTTAGATCCATATGATAAGCATCTTCCACCATTTGGATGGTCATCATGATCATCTCATATTGAATGTCGTATATCATACTATTCATATATCTGGCAACCTTTTCATCATCGCTTTCCCGATGACTTGCCCTGATATTCAGCCTATAGAATTCTTCAGTGTACTCCTTCACTGACATCAGTTTCTGTCTCAAATTCTACATTCTTCAAAATAGAGTAATTTGGTAATCCCTGGGAATAAATTTCGTCTTGATCTTCACGATCATCCTATCCCAACTCTTGATTTTCTGCTTGCCTTTGCAACGTCTGTCAGCTTGTAGCTCATCCTACCACAATGTTGCATGTCCTTTCAATCTTGTGACAGCATGTTTGACCTTTTTGTCCTCCTTGACATCTTCATAGTCAAAATATGTGTTCAGAGTTCTAATCCAGTCTATAAGCTCTTCAACATCCAGATTTCCTTCATATACTGGAATATCCATTTTTGCCTTAGCACCCATTCTTGCAACAGCCCTAATCAGGTGTTCATTTGCTGCATCTTCTGCTGTGACCTCTTCTCCTTCATGTCCAGCTTCATTTTCACTTTCGGAATCACTAACATCTCCAAAACCATATGTGTACCTCTGTGCTATCTCCATGTCCTCAAGTCTGGCATGTATGTCATGCATCTCTCTTTCCATGGCTGGATTTGGCACCTGCCTACCCCTTCCTCTTGGAATTTCCCTTTCCCTTGGCGGATCGGGTGTTTGCATGTCTCTTCTTCTCGGCGGCATGGCTGAGATTTCTTTATCACTTCCCCTGTCTGAAGTATAGAAATAGAGTCAATCTCTGATACCAAACTTGACGCAGACCTATCGGCCCTTGGGCCGAGATCCGCTCACAGGATCGCTCTATATGCCCTTGAGCCGGATCGACTCTTTCGATTCCCACTGGAATCTCAATTTGACGGATCCAAAAGTCCTTTTCGAAGCTCACAATCTCACGAGTTCACAAGTTATGACTCCCATTTCTTCCTTTTCAAATGCGTGATACTTGAGATCGCGAAATGGTTACGACTCCTTCTCTATCAGCACCTTTTGTGTGTGACCACTAGCTAGGATTAAGTGCCAACACCTCTTGCAACTCACCACTTCATGAGTTTCACCATCGAGCTCACGTACACTTGTCTCACGAATCCCTGAGACACAAAAAGTCAGTGGAGTGTTGACTCCTTCCAATATGTGATGTGTGTCCGCTGGTCTAATTCTTGATCCCACTGTGTGGTTCTACCATGTGTCCCCTTCGTGCCTCGGCTTTCGGCACTTCGCGACTTCTAATGTCGAAAGAAACTCCTTTCAACCTCCGAACCCCTGAACATGCAAAATGCGATGGGGTTCCTGATCCAACGGTCCTCCCGTGACCTTGATCTGATGGCTATCCTCGCTCCTCGCGATTTCATGACTTCGCAGCTCAGAGCACCCAACTCTTGGGCTCTCACCCTCTGAACCTCCTAGTTCGCGAGATCCCTTGATCTCTGCCACCTATCCTCCTCCTAACGGACAACTACAATTCTCTCACGATTTTGTGACTTAGGGACTTTCGGGACAAAATTTTCAACCTCTTATCCTCTAATATGCCAAAATGGTGAATTTCTGACACGTCGTCTACATGGGTCCCACGATGGAACTTCCTACCATTTTGGAATTCACGACTTCACAAATCCAAATGCTATGCTCTCGGATCTCCGACTCATGAAACCCTAAAATGGTTAACAAAGGTTTGACCTCCGTGTCGACAAGTATGCCACCTGTCCACTCCCAGATGGACGGTCCTGATTCTCTTCACAAGTTCACCACTTGCGATTTTGAATGACCTCCCTTTCTGATCTCCGATGATCAAATCCCCGATATGGGTGATATCACAACACGTGTCATTCCAATCGGATGGCTTAGATTCTCTCGCTATTTCGGGACTTCACACCTCACGACCTCGCGAGTCTTGATGCGAAGGTTTCGACTCTTCAACCCACGAAACCCCAAGATGCGAATACGTGAGTGATCTAATGGCCCTATTGGCTCAGATCCTATGGCTCTATTCTCCCTTGAGATTAAACAAAAAAACACACTCACCGTAAACCTCCTTGCTCCTCTGCAATATTTGATGGTTCTCAGGACTTCGCGAATTCCCCTTGGAGAATTCTGATCATCCAAACCCTCCTTGACGATTCCTGCGAAATGAAAAAAAATTTCCTTCGCGAAACTTGTCCTCTTGCAAAACACCTTTGTTGCACCTCCTTCCAACAATTCAAGGCACTACCTCTTCCAAGATTTTACCACAACCTAGAGTCTTCAAAAAGACTCCTGCACACACTCCTTGCGGAAATTCATCAAATATTTCCGAGTATTTGAATTCTTCGACTCTGCGCACTCTCTGCAACAACAGTCTTTCAACAATTTCTCTCAGGTTGAAAACAATGAGACTCTTCTCAGCCAGTGCACACTTTGCACGGATCCTGTGCTTAACTTGCACTTCTGTGAGAATGAGAACAAGGTTACCTCTCCTGAGCTTGCAGAGATGAACTCTAACTTCTGTCAATGCACACCTTGTGGACAATTTTACAGCACTCCTTGCAGGAAAACTCTTGCTTAGACAGAAAAACAATTGAGATTCATTCTTTACTCTCCCTCTCTTCATATTTCAGACATTCAATATGAAATCATACATTCGTGCATCAAAGCAAATGCATAACAGAGGGTAAACAAACATATATCCATCAACATGTACAACACAGAAAGCAATTTAACACCCTGAGTCTGAACTAAATATCTTTGTATTAATCCAGAACTTCTGTACATGGGGTTAACTCTACACATCTCTCTTCTTCTACTCTCCTATGCTCTCTTGATTGATTATGCTTCTAATGTTACAATGATACAAGGGAGGGTGTCTATATCATGTTTCCCTCCTGGCTCCTAAAACTGTCTAATCTAAGAATTCAAAGCTGCCTACCTACATTCATTAACATAAATGACTCTTAGTCCTTCAGATGAGAGAGAGACACTCAAGGTCTGATTACAATCAAGAAGTATGCTCTTCCTTAATTATTACATTTCAGTTTGGCGCATCCAACTTCAAAACAATTAAGCCAATTTATCATGTGCCAAAATGCGTTGGCGCTTGCCCCACCCTCGCTTGTTGTTGGCAATGCTCCTGTATCATGTAGTTTGATCCTCATGCTGACATAATATCATTTTATTCATAAACATTAATTCTACTGATTCAAAAATGAAACAACATTCCCAACAGTTACAATATTACTACCAAAAACAACATAAATAAACCCTCAGAAGTAAAGCAAAAAAAAGAGAACTCTTCATATATCTCAAAAACTATGATGAGTTAAAGTAGTGCTAGGAATTTATAGAGGAAGAGGGTTCCAAAAATCAACATTCTAGAGAATATTGTTAACTCATCTATGTCTCTGCAACAAAAGAGAAATCTTCCTATACAAAGTCTCTCTCAAACCTAAATGTGGTTGTTGATATACATCGAATATAGGCAGAGTACTATTTTGTCTCTACAACAAAAGAGTACTCTGCTTATGCAAAGTCTCTCAAACCTAAATGTGCTTATTGATATACAAGTCACAAATAAGGTATATGATTCCCATATGTAAGTTAAACATTAATAAAATAAGCAATTCAAATTGTTAAATATTAATAAAATAAAATATCTAGTATGTGAAACTAAACCATTGGATACAGGCCATGACAGAGCTATATGATCATTTGCATAGATTATGCCTGCAAATAAAAGGCAATCGTAAATATATAGGAATACAAACTGTTAAATTTGAAAACCTTATTGTACCTAGTCGTTCATGGTTGAAGCAACAAAAAAAACTAAGCGTAAGAGTTTAGCATATAGGTCGTCAGTATTAAATACCCCTAACCATTAGTCCCCATCCCCGCTGAAATTTGAAACGTTACGCTTCACATCCATCACAATATTACATTGATAATTATTGTATTATAAATCTATAGAAATGGATTGGAATTAAAACTACTTCAAAATTGTTAATGAAATTGTTCCAATAGAAAATGCGGATGCATGTCATCCTTCGCATGTAGAAAATGAAGCACCCCAATTGTGGTAGGTATTTTTAAGGGAAGTATGGACAAACGTGGTCAAAATGTAAATATCAAGCTGTAAATAATAAAATGAATGAAGGAATGCCAAATATTTACACTCAAGTCACGTTACCATGCCTGCAGTAGAAAATGCAGATGCATGTCATCCTCCGCATGTAGAAAATGAAACACCCCATTTGTGGTCTATAGTTTTAAGGGGAGTATGACCAAACGTTGCCGAAATGTAAATATCAAGTTGTAAACAATAAAAGGAATGAACAAATGCCAAATATTTACACACAATTCACATTACCACGCCTACAGTGCATTTTAGGACACCTGTCATCATTCACATGTAGAAAATGAAACCCTCGAGATATGGTTGGTAGTTTTATGGGAGTTATGTCCAAATGTGGCCAAAATGTAAATCTAAATATGTAAATGTAAAAGTTTAATAGTGAAGTAAATTTTTAATGTCAATTAAATTTACTAATCACAAACATGTCAATTAGATGGCTGAAGAGTAATTTTTTAACATGATTAGTTAAATGTAAAAAAGTAAACACATTAAATGAATCATCCAAAAATGATAGGAAGTTATCAACATCAAATCACATTCATTGATTTGGAAATATGACTAAGAATATGCCAACATTTTCAATTTCTAGTCGTAAGATTAGAATTTATAATTAAAAGATCATTAAATGTGCCCATTTCCAATATGTGTACACCTATCGGTGTAATTACTGATACGTACATCCAATAGAGAAAGTAATTGATATTTTTTGTGTATAAGAGTGATTTTTTGGGGGCATTGGAATTTTTCATGCTTTCATATTATATAAGGGTGAAATCACAGAGGTGGGTAACACTTTCGTGACAATCTCGTCTCCAAAATTACGAAAAACATTGTTTCCGCTGAACTAATATTATTTTTCGACCGAACTATTTTTCGGTCAAACCCTAGAACATCAATCAAACGGTACAGTGATGACGCCCTCGATTTTCATGTAAAAATTTAGTCGGATGGATTTTTTTCATCCGGAAATATTTTTTCAGCCGAAAGATATTCAAGACGAAAAATTATTTCGGGCGAAAGAATAGTTCGGACGAATTATTCTTTTGGCTCAACTATTCTTTCGGTCGAAAAACATTTTTTATATATATTTTTTACAAGAAAGTGGTTTATATATTAAGAAAGTAGTTGTGTGACCACTATGAGAAAAACTACAAAATTCAGCCATGCATGTTCTGCATGGGATTCAAGATTACAAGTAAGGCTTCCCTGGTATAAATCCATGTAATTCCCAGACCATCCTCACATCCAAAAGTTGTCTAAATAAAGGCTGAGGACCTTCTTACAAAGTGTCTATTTGATTTCCAAAAAGAGATTATTCTCTTGCTTACAACGAACATGCCAGAGAACCAAAATAGGTCTAATTACAAGAGTGAGGAATAACATAATTAAACCTTCTAGTCTGGGATGGAGGAACCTATGCTCAAGGAAGCCTTCACACCTGCATCTGACTGACAGTTCGATCTGGTGGCTTGGAGCTCCAGTTTTTCGATTCTTGCCTCCAATTCAATGATTTTTCTATTGATTTGTTGCATTCTATACATAAGGGCTTCGACCGCTTCCTCCATGAGCTAAATTAAGTCCTCTTCGACCATATCGAATATCTGGCCTCCTTCATACATCCAAATGAAGTAGAAATCCTCTGTGCACACTGAGAGTGCACTTTAGCTTTTGTATTTCAAGTTATAGAGAGAGGGGAGTGTTAGGGGGTGAGGAAGAGTTGGAGCTGGAAGCCATTGGGTGAGATGGGGGAGGTGTTGAAAGAAAAATCCAGGAAAGGGACCAAACAGTGAGCTGGGGGAGGAGATGAGAGAAAAAGCATAGACAAGAGCAAGCTAGGGGAGGAGTAGAGAGAAAATGCTAGGTGAGAGACAAGCAGTATCGAGCGGGTAAGGCAGGTAAGAAAAAGATGCTTCTTTCCAGAATTTAACACTAGCTATAATGTGTGTCGGATTTACTGGGGCCTGATGTTGGTTGTGGAGCCTGATTATCTTCCTGACTCAGAGGTCTTGTGTTTTTCAGCTGCGTTTATACCCCATGAAGAATTTACACCCCAGAAGTATGTACACTCTTCCACGCGAGGGAGTGCAGAGGGGGGTACCCCCTCTACCGGGTCCGGGGGGCCTATCCCCCTGGCTGGGGGGTTCAGGGGCAAGCGGGTCGCCGACGGGGATTTGGGGCTGAAGCCCCCAAAGGAAAAATTGCCTTGTAAAAGTATATTGTAATTTCATTGTAAATCTGGACTGTTCATTATAAGGTCGCAGATCTAACAGTAAAAATTATGTTAGGGTTATTTTCCCTAGAAGGAAACCCTCTTTTATGAGGGAAATGTATTGCGGCTATGTATGATGGCGAGTATTGTATTCTGAGAGAGGAGACTGTGAGATAAAGAAGAGGAAGTTACAATGGGTTTTGCTATAGGTTGTATCCCTTCATTTGCTGGATAATAATAAAGGAAGGACCTAGAAATTTCTCTGGTGGATGTAGCCCACACTGGGTGAACCACATAAATCTATGTCTCTCTTGTATTGTGTATCTTCTGTGTTTTGTTTCTGCATTTGTTTTATTTTATTTCTCTGCGGTCTTGTCTTTCTAACAACTGGTATCAGAGAAAATGGTAACTCGCAGGAAAAGAGGTTCCTGGTTCGAGTGGGAGAAATGTTAGAAGATGGAAAGTTTAGGGTCGAGAAATTTAACGCCCAAAACTACCAATTATGGAAGATGTAGATGGAAGATTATTTATATCAGAAGGATCTATTCCTACCATTGGGTGGAGTAGCAAAGAAGCCAACGGCCATGAAGGACGAAGAATGGGAGATTCTTGATGGAAAGGCTCTAGGAACGATACAAATGATCATGGCAGCATTGGTGGCTTTCAATATTTCGAAAGAAAAGACAACGATGGATCTGATGGACACATTGGCTGAACTGTATGAAAATCCCTCGGCGTCCAATAAGGTATTTATAATGAAGAGATTATTTAATATGAATATGTCAAAAGGTGGGTCTGTTGCAGATCATTTAAATGAATTTAATACGGTTACTTTGATGATGAGGTTAGAGCTCTTCTAATATTGTGCTCATTGCCAGAAAGTTGGAATGGCTTGGTCATGGATGTAAGTAACTCTGTCTCTGGTTCAAATACTTTAAAATTTGATGATGTTGTTGGTGTTATCCTTAGTGAGGAAATGCGATTGAAAAGAACAGGTGAGACATCAGTAATGCATTGAACATGGAGAACAAGGGAAGACAAAAGGATAGAGGAAAGGGCTTAGGGAACCGTGGGAATTATAAGAAGGGAAGATCCAAATCTAGACTTGGAAAGATAGAGTGTTGGAATTGTGGGAAGAAAGGACATCTAAAGAAAGACTGCAGAGCTCCAAAGAAACAAAGAGATGGACAACAAGAGAGAAATCAGGAAGAAAATGTAACAGGTGATGTGTTACAAGATTCTTTGATTCTTTCTATAGATAATATTTCTGAGTCTTGGGTAGTAGATTCAGGGGCTTCATTTC
>ML778445.1:93120-103960 GCA_009831015.1 Picea engelmannii
TGATTTTGGACAGGTTCATTTGGGTGATGATGCACCATGCAAAATTGTTGGAATGGGAAAGGTAAAAATAAAGCAATGCAATGGAAACCAATGGTTATCGAAAGAGGTAAGACATGTTCCAGATTTAAGGAAAAATATAATTTCAACAGGGCAGTTGGAAAGTGAAGGTTGTATATCCATATTTACAGATAAGATGTGGAATGTCATCAAAGGATCATTGGTGATAGGAAAATGAGAGAAGGTAGGTACATTGTATTTATGTACTGGTAATACTGACTCTTCTATATATTTAGCTTCTACAGGAGTGTATATAGCACTGTCACATCATAGGATGGGACACATGAGTGAGAAGGGTATGCAGATCCTTCAAAAAAGAAATTTACTGCCAGATCTTAAACAAATTGATTTGGACTTCTGTGAGCATTGTGTTTATGGAAAACAAAAGAGAGTCAGATTTTTTAGAGTCGGAAAAGAAAAGAAGAATGAAAGGTTAGAGCTTGTGCATACAGATGTATGGGGACCATCTCAATTATCATCTCTTGGTGGCTCTCATTATTATGTTACTTTTATTGATGATGGAATTAGAAAAACTTGGGTTTATTGCATTCGACAAAAATCTGATATTTTTGATACTTTTAAGAAATGGAAATCTTTAGTTGAGAATGAGACAAGAAAATTTTTGAAGTGTCTTAGATCAGATAATGGAGGTGAATATTGCAGCAAGGATTTTGATGATTACTGTTCATACCATGGGATTCGTAGAGAGAAGAAAGTTCCCAAAACACCACAAGAAAATGGTGTGTCAGAAAGGATGAACAAGACAATCATGGAGCGTGCAAGGAGTATGATATTGCATGTCGGTTTTCCCTTACAGTTTTGAGTAGATGATATATATACTGTTGTTTACTTAATAAATAGAGGACCTTCAAGCTCTTTGGATGGTAAAATTCCAAAGGAGGAATGGACAGGAAAAAAGGTAAACTGTCATTTTTTGAAAACTTTCGGTTGTGAAGCATTTTTCCATATTGATAAAGAAAATAGAACAAATCTTGAGTCTAAATCCAAGAAGTGTACCTTTATTGGATATGGTGTTAATGATTTTGGTTATCGCTTATGGGATTATGAAAATAACAAAATCATTAGGAGTAAATATGTCATATTCAATGAGAAGGTCTTGTACAAAGATTAGTTGCAGGGAAAGAAATGGGAAGAAGAAAAACAAAATATACAGTGCTTGATGAGATCACTGAAAAAGAAATTCCAAAGGAACCTAAAAGTCAAAATGTACAACAACAGGAGTAGCAAGTACCTCAAACAGTTGCAAGTGTTGTTAGAAGATCTACTAGGTTAAGTATACCCCCTGAATGATACTCTCCTTCATTGTATTATTTATTGTTGACTGATTATGGTGAACCAGAATGTTATGAAGAGGAAATGCAGGTAGACACCAAGAAGAAGTGGGAGAAAGGCATGAAAGAGGAAATGGATTCCTTGACAAATAAATATACTTGAGACTTGGTTCAATTGCCTGCGGGAAAAAGAACATTGCATAATAAATGGGTTTACAAGTTGAAGGAAGAAGATGGAGGAGAAAAGTGGTACAAGGCTATTCTTGTTGTAAAGGGGTTTGCACAAAAGAAAGGTATAGATTTTGATGAAATATTTTATCCTGTTGTTAAAATGACTTCAATTAGGACTATTTTAAGTCTTGGGGTAGTAGAATATTTGCATCTTGAATAGTTAGATGTAAAATCAACTTTTCTCCATGGGGATTTGGAGGAAGAGATTTATATGCAGCAGCCACAAGGGTATGAGGTCAAAGGGAAGGAGAATTTGGTATGCAGGTTGAAGAAGAGCTTGTATGGCCTAACGCAAGCTCCAAGGTAGTGGTAGTTGAATTTTGATAGGTTTATGACAGAACAGGGTTATAGTAGATGTCATTCTGATCATTGTGTTTATTTTAAAAATCTAGAAAATGGAAGCTTTATGATCTTTCTATTGTATGTAGATGACATGCTTGTTGCAAGGTCTAATATGCAGGATATAAATGTGCTCAAGAAAAAATTATCCAATTCATTTGTGATGAAGGATTTGGGTGCTGCAAAGAAAATCCTTGGCATGAGAATAACAAGAGACAGAAAAAATCACAAATTGACATTATATCAGGGTGAGTACATAGAGAAGGTGTTGGAAAGGTTTAGAATGCAGAATGAAAAACCAGTTAGTACACCTTTGGCCAGCCATTTCAAATTAACTAAGGAAATGTGTCCCAAGACATAGGAGGAGATAGNCCAGGGTCCCTTATTCATCAACAGTTGGCAGCTTGATTTATGAAATGGTTTGCACAAGACCAAATATTGCACATGCAGTGGGAGTTGTAAGAAGGTATATGAACAATCCAGGTAAAGAACATTGGGAGGCAATAAAGTGGATTCTCAGGTATTTGAGAGGTACTACTACTCATGCATTATGTTTTGGAGGTTCATACACCTTTCTACAGGGATATGTTGATTCATATATGGTAGGTGATAAAGATAGCAGGAGGAGCACCACAAGGTATGTTTTTACTATAGGTGGAACAACAGTAAGTTGGATTTCAAAACTGCAAAAGGTTGTTTCACTTTCAACAACAAAGACAGAGTATGTTGTTGCTATAAAGGCTAGTAAAGAGATGATTTGGTTATAGAGGTTTATGGAGGAATTGGGAAAGAAGAAGGAGAACAGTAGGTTGTACTGTGACAGTCAGAGTGTCATTCACCTTGAAAATAACTCAGCCTTCCATTCGAAGACTAAGGATATACAGTTGAGGTACCACTTCATACGATTCATCTTGGAAGATGGACATTTGAATTTGGAAAATATACTCACTAGCCAAAATCCTACAGATATGTTAACAAAGGGAGTAATGTAACAACCCTGGATGAATACATGCTTAGGGATTATTAAGTAAAATTTATTAGATAATTAATTGTCCTAATATGGTTTTAATTAAACAATGATTAGTATTAATAATACTAATTGATTATTTATTTATTAATTAATTGTTTTTAACTTTTGATTAATTAATTAATTAATTAATTATTACATATCACACTCAATGATATTGGTAATAATTTAAGGGGGGGCTTAATAATTTTAAATTTTTTAATTAAAATGCTTTACGTATGCGGAAGAGGATAAGACATAAAAGAAAGGGATAAGATATTAATGAAGGGGGGATAAGACATTAAAGAAAGGGATAAGATATTAATGAAGGGGGGATAAGACATTAAAGAATGGGATAAGATATTAAAGGGGGAGATAAGGAAATTAATGAGGGGGAGGAAAGTCGGTGATGGAGGGATAAGGAAGGGAAGGAGTTGGAAGGGAGATCATTCTACGGGAGTTGGGGATGGATTTTGGGAGCTATGAGTTTTGCAGAGAGGGAGGTGAAATTTTGTGAGTGGGATTGATACCGTGCACCGGAGTTGCTGGGGGTTTTGGGCACGGGGGCCAGGATATCCATTGATATCCTGGAGCTAGGGAGCTACCTAGTTGGCAGGGAGGAACAAATTTGGGCAGTGTTCATAAGCGATCAAGGAGGAAAGATGCGGACAACAAAAGGGATAATAGCATCAGGTTCAGGTATTTACTAAGAATTATGCATTGTTTTTGTATTAATTTGTTATTAAATTTTATTATTATTATGAATTTGATTGGGAATGTGCTAAATGAAGTAACTCTTAAATTTTATTGTTATGTTGTAAATTAAATGTTAATTTAATTAATCCGGCTCTTACATTTGGTATCAGAGCCTTTGTTTGAAATTTGGGCCTAAGGGCCTGAAAAAAAAAAAAAAAAAAANCCAAGCGCTAACTCTAGCCACGCTCAACCTACAAATAAAACACAGAAATGTTAATAAAAATAAATAAATAAATAAATAAATGCAATAAAAATTTTAACTACTAGGGTTGTTACAAATGCGGAACGTAAGCCATCTTTTACTCGTAAATGTTTTCTAGTATAACAAATAGTGAAAAAGCTTTGCCGTTAGACATGGAAGTATAAATAACTGGTGAAAACATATACACTTTATTGGGAATATATTACAAGGTAAGAGCTTATGCGTCAATTTCACAAGAAGGCCATTTATTCATCCATATTTTCAGTGCTATCCTCTGTAAATGGCAAAATTCTTGAGATATCTTACCAAATTTTCTTAAATTAAAAAGGAAAACCATTCCTCATAAAGACTGGATTTAAATAGTGTAGTAAATACGAAAATTACTGTCTAAATTTTTACCAAATTTACTTTAACTCAACTCCTCTCTTCTTGGACATTATTCTAGGAATTCAATATTTACTCATACAGGACTGGGTGTGTTATTATAGGCAACTTTTCACACATAGGCCTGGCACGCTTCTAGGAGACTAGGGTTAGGTTTTAGGGACCCTACTCGGTATGTATACATGCATTGAAACCCTAGCTATCTTTATCTATAGAAAGATAAGCCTTCCGCTGATATAATGATAGAGTTTTGATTGGAGCTAGTTGCATTGTATTTTCTGTTTTCAGTTAATAAACTAGAGATATGATTGAGAGTTCATATTGTACATGGATAGTGGATACTAGAGTCACATTCCCGGTTAGTATTCTGAGCCATAAGTTTATTTCTTATGAAGGGCTCGTTCCAGATTCGACCCTTACACATGGTAAGATTCGGTGTTATGATAATATCAGATTCGGCCCCTACATATAAATACATCTGGCAATGACTTCTTATTTGAGAAAAAAAAAATCTACCAAGTTGTAATATCATAACGCCTGTTATCTTTTCAAATGATATTATCAAATAAAATTCATATATTAGGAATTTAAACCCATAGTAATGACTGCTAAAGTTGTGTAGTACATGAATTTTTCTAATAGATTGGTGGGATTGACCATGGTGGTTTCTGTATTTTTGACATATATAATAAGCATACATGTTTATAAAAGTCTCAAGGGAAGGTATTATTTATCTTATAGCTCCATCCGATGTTTTTTTGCTGTGAAAGTGTTGAGACTTAGCTAAGGTAAATCCTCACTAAGATCAGAGATAATGCCTCTTGGCTTTGTCAATTAATTGTTTAGGATTTCTTCTCCAAATAAAGGCCCAAATATCTGTTCTTGACGTACTATGCACTCTTCCTGATAAGATTGAGTTAAGCGTGAAGGAGTACATCATAGCTGGCAGTAAGTACCAAAAGACTTACTTGGGTGAGGTTAAGTTTCTCCTAGTTGATGAGGCCACTACAAATGTATAATGGACAGCACGTTGCTTGCTGTAGAAATTAGGAAAGCTTATTGCACCCAATGAGAGAATGATTCAGATCGAGAGGAAGTACCATAATTCAAAACCTGAATCTGATGATCTTTAGGCTACGCTACCTGCCTGTAAATACAAACGGTGGCTCTATACACCCTACAAAATGGGCGAGTAGCTACTATTCGACATCCTTTATCACCTGCGTCTAGAATTTGATCTAGAATCTTCCTACCTACAACACTAATGAGTCGAATGGATGGAGAGATACAAAACTAGTACATTGACTGCCGCACCCAATTCACACAGAGTTTACACCCCAATGCCAAATTGCAGGATGGCTACCAGATTGTGAAAATAATTGGGGTTTCAAATGCGAGTATACCTCGGATTACCATGGTTTTGGATTAAAATAAATAACAAATTAAAAATAGTAATAACAATAATAATTAAAAAAAAAAGATAACTAAAATTAAGTGGGTCGAAATCTGTGCCTTTCTTTTGATTTATGTATTCAGTATCTCGGCTATCTGCCTCTGTATTTGATCTGAACACTGATAGGCGTCTCCTATTTATTTCTTCAAACATACTCCTGCCGCAGTTCCGTGCACATGATTTACCCACTACCTATTGGTTTGGTTGGTATCACACTGCTATTCTTCCCACCCAGATCAAAGAGAAATGATGTTGGTGATTGAATATGTCTAGATGGCCGAGTTCCATCTATGAAATATTATGGAGTGCAGAAATAGCCGTATTCACGGATTCCATTCTAATCCCTTGTGGACTCGCTAAGGCAAAAAAAAAAACCAGGCCTATCACTATTAGAATCCAGAGTCCTGTATTTTCTACTGTTCAGCCTAAAATAGAGTGTAAAAAAAAAATACTCAAGCTATCTAATGTTGTTGTAAAGTTGATTTTACCCCCAATGAAACGAAATATCCTCAACGCCCACTTTAAAAACATCAATATAAAAACAATATCTTATGTGCAATAATTAAATAAAACAAAAACAAGCCCTCACGTAGGTCCATTATTAGCAATATCTCCTGTGCGCTCCATTATCGTTGGCAACATCCTGAATCTCTGTAGATCCTCTACTCTTCCTGTGTAGAGTTATTTTTTTTATAAAACCCTAACTTCCAACTTAAGAAAAATATACGCCTTGCAGTGGTAGCATGAGTAGTTAAATCGGGAGCTGATCGACTTGATTGCTAACAACCAGACCAACACCAACGCCAAGAACAGAGGAAGAGGTGAGAGGTCGCGGAGGATAGAGGCGGCAGTGATGGAGTGTTAGGTTTGAAGGACACGTAGGGTTCAGAGAGATAGGCATAGGATTATTCTGGAGGAAGTGGGCACGTGGGCTTCATGCATGCCTGATTTGACTTTTTTTTAATATATTTTATTTATTTATTTTATTTTAATTTTATATTTAATTTTTTTTTAAATTTTACTAAATTTAATTTCATGGTTTNTAAATATAAAATTCAAATCAAAGATTCGATTAAAGTATGATTAGTTAAGATAATAAAGTTAATTAGTTTATTAAAATATTAGTTAAGTTTGAATAATATAGGGCTAAGAAAAAAATTTATGGAGTCCGCGGGGATCGAACCCCAGACATCCCCACCGGTCAAGTCTTTACAAAGTCCGCCTTGCCAACGCACCACACGATGTGACTTTTACAAATAATTTTACTTATAAATACTTTAACTATCATACCCAAGACAACCCACCAAGTGAAGCGCCTTAAGAAGAACACTAATGCCGAAAGGTACATAGCGCTGGCGAACGCTGAAACGCGGCTGGAAGACGGGGATAATTATTTAGATGTCGCGGTTTTATCTTATTTAATCATTAAACATGGTAATTATATAACCTTAAAACAAATTTTGTTTTATGTGATTAGGTAAATGTTAAAAAGTAAACATGTTAACAGATGCCGTGATAAATGCAAGAAAGTTATGAACAATAAATCTGACCCATTTGACTTTGGAGGACGACTAAGAATATGCCAGCATCTTCAATGCATAGCCATCAGATCAGGGTTTAAGGTTAAGTAAGATTTAAAAGATCATTGATTGTGCCCCTTTGTCAATAGGTGTACGCCTTTCGGTGTAAATTAATAAACATAAAGTCTGGAGTCACTATAATCAAGTTGTATGCGAAAGTTAAAGGGCTTAGACTAGGAAAAGTGGGAAGGAGGCGGCATATGTACTAGGAGAGTAAGCATAGGAAGTGGTGAGTGAGGCGCAAGGATAACATAGCTACAGGGCAAAGGAACCAATAGTTATTTTCGTAGGGACGAAGAAACTAAGCTTAGATGCTTAAACCTAACCCTAATGTCTGTTTACATAGAAGTAAAGAAAACTTATGCCTAACCCTGTTTCTAGTTTGAGTAGCACCAATTTGAAACATCC
Organism: Picea engelmannii; assembly: GCA_009831015.1. Classification (NCBI taxonomy): domain Eukaryota; kingdom Viridiplantae; phylum Streptophyta; class Pinopsida; order Pinales; family Pinaceae; genus Picea; species Picea engelmannii. The sequence goes on from ML778445.1 coordinate 100,829, forward strand.
TGGAACTCACCCTGACAACTTTGGTTGATGCAGGTCAAAGCATACAGGATGGTCAGGACTCGAGGGAGTCGAGGCAGGGGAGCGTCGTCGCAAGCACCGCCAACACCGCCAGTGCCACCACCACCATCGCTCGAACTAGCCCTCATACTGTGCTCGTTGGAAGCCATCAACGAGACTTTAAAGGGGCAACAACCGGTAGGGACTGAAGTGGAACTCCCACCGTCTGGAACGGGTAATCCAGAAGTGTCAAGGGATTCAGGGGGAGGACCTCCGCTTGAAGACATCACGTGAGAGTTGCAGAAGATCAAACTTCTGGAGTTTGCCGGAGGTCGCGCCAGTGAACGCGCGGAAGCATGGTTGGAAGGCATGACAAGGTGTTTTGTCTTAAGGGACTATGCGTCCAATTCAAAGGCAAAGATCGCCATTTTTTAGTTAAGAGACAACGCCTTGAACTGGTGGGGCAACCTGGAAAGAGAATTGCACCTTAGCCCAGACACAGTATCTTGGGAACTTTTCGAGGAGAGGTTCCGAAGAAAATATCTACCAGCGTACTACGAGGAACAACAGGTAGGGGCATTTCATGCCTTAGTACAGGGAAATAGAACTGTAGAAGAATATGAGATCAGGTTTATGGAACTGATCAAATATGTGTCGTATATGGATAACGACCAACGACAGGCAAAGCACTTCGTCTATGGATTGAACCCTAGGATAAGAGCTATGGTGCGGATGTGGAAACCGTCTTCAGTAGTAGAAGCGGTGGAAAATGCTTGTTATGCGGAAGAAAATATGAACTTGACCAGGGGTACAAGACTAACATTTCCGCATCGCTCGGGGTTCATAGGAAAGGCCCCGTAGACATTTCCTAGGGGAGGGGGCTCAAGGCCACCGCCATATGGTAACAGAATCGCGTGAAGGACAATAGCTGCAGGGATTTCAATGGCAGCGAATGCAGCATCTCATTCATCACCAACGGTGCAGACAGGACCACAACCATCTCAGGGAACAACGAGTAGGGGCAGGGGTTCCAGGGGAAGGAACTCATTTTAGAGACAGACACATAACAATGCACAGGTTCAATCTCGTTTTACCTGTTGGGGGTGCGGGGGACCCCATTACCAGTGCGACTGCCCAGAGTTACAATCAGGGTTTGTGCATAGAGAAGGAAAGGCACCGATGGGGAGAACAAGTAGCAGCCGCCATATTTACGCAGCAGTTAATAACCGCCAGGCCGAACATCAATCCACGGTGGTGGAGTCATCAGGTATGCTAAATCATATCAATGTTAAGATTTTATTTGATTCTGGTGCGACAGATAGTTTCATTTCACCATCTACATTAGAAAAGAGTGGGTTGGTAGCCTACGAGCACGATGACTTTAAACAAGTCGAGATGCCTTTGGGGGAAAAAAAAGCAATAGGACCTAGTGTCGATAATTTTGTAGTAGACTTGGGAGTGTGTACTAGCAGGTTAAAGGTATACGTCACTGCTCTTGGGGCATATGACCTAATCATTGGAATGGATTGGTTAACAGCCCATTGAGCTTTGGTATATTGTTTCACAAAGAGGGTGCTTTGTGTCGATGTTGAAGGAAGACCAATAGAGATCCAGGGTGTACAGAGAAAAGTGTCGTTACACTTTATATCCACTATGAAGGTTAAGTGATGCTTGAGACAAGGGTGTCGACTTTACGTAGTGGAAGCATTGAATGAAAGGAAGGGACCCTCATTGGATCAGTATCCGATATTGTCAAAATTTCAATATGTTTTCCCGAATGAGTTACCAGGGTTACCCCCTTAGAGGGAGCTTGATTTTACTATAGAGCAAAAACCTGGTGTAGAACCAATCTCCAAGACTCCGTATCGGATGAAAGCACTAGAACTTTGTGAATTGCAAATGCAGTTGAAAGAGTTACTGGACTTACTGCTAATAAGGCCTAGTGTCTCACCTTGGGGCACACCGGTAATTTTTGTAAAGAAGAAGGATGGATCCTTACGACTATGTATAGACTACAGGGACTTGAACCATGCTATAGTGAAAAATAGGTACCTGATGCCGCGAATAGATGACCTCTTTGATCAGATGAAAGGAGCAGAAGTATTCTCAAATATCGATTTGCGATCAGGGTATCACCAGTTAAGGATTAAGGAAGGTGATATCCCAAAAATGGCCTTCCGAACTCAGTTTGGACATTACGAGTTTGTTGTAGTACCTTTCAGATTGACCAATGCGCCAACAATATTCATGAGACTCATGAACGTCGTATTCCGGAAGTACTTAGACCGTTTTGTACAAGTCTTTTTAGATGACATCCTCATCTATTCCAAGAATGAAAGTGAACATGAGGAACACTTGTGAATAGTGTTGACCTACCTTAGAGAGAACAAATTGTATGGGAAGTTGTCGAAGTGTTCGTTCTTCCAAAAAGAGATCCACTATTTAGGTCATATCATTTCCGACGAAGGAATCTCTGTGGACCCAGAAAAGGTAAAGGCCATTATGGAGTGGCCAGTGCCGAAAAATTCCCATGAGGTGAGGAGCTTCATGGGGCTAGCGGGTTATTATCGGAGATTTGTAGAAGGATTCTCAAAAATAGCGAAACCCATCACCACTTTGCAACGCAAGAGGGTTAGGTATGAATGGAAAGAATAATGTGATAGTGCATTCATTGAGCTTAAGAGGTTACTAACTAGTGCGTCAATTCTATGAGTGTCGGATATGGAAAAGGACTTCACGATCTGCACGGATTCATCGAAGCAAGGGTTGGGGGCTGTGCTAATGCAGGATGGAGGAGTGATAGCTTATGCATCAAGGAAGTTGAAGAAACATGAGGAGCTATACGCGACTCATGATTTAGAGTTGGCAGCTGTAATGATAGCTCTGAAACTTTGGAGGCACTATCTTGTTGGGCGAAACTTTGAGCTCAAAACGGACCATCAAAGTTTAAAACATCTCTTCACTCAAAGAGATCTGAATTCCAGGCAAAGGTGATGGAGTGAGTTTATGAGTGAGTACGATTTTTGTATTTCGTACATCAAGGGAAAGGAAAATGTGGTCGCAGATGCCTTGAGTAGGAGACCACGTATCTTCTCCTTGGTAACCTTAAAGGTCAATCTGAGGGAACATGTGTTG
>ML778445.1:114821-136413 GCA_009831015.1 Picea engelmannii
ATAAAATTGAAATTTTTTAAAACATATATTTTTTATTTATTTTTTAATAAATTTAAAAAAAAAATAGGAAGACAATTTAAAAATTATATGTTTATGTGTTCAAATTATACGTGCACAAACAATAAATTTATAAACAATATTGAATTACTTGAAAATGGGAATTTGATATACACATTAATAAATAATTTATAAACAATATGGATGTAGTTAATTTGATGTAGACATTTAACAATCAAATCTTAAGTTTTTAAATTTGATAGATACATTTAACAATCAAAAGAATAGAGTAATCATTTAAGTGATTAGTCTATGCCTAAGCAGTCGGTCAGGAGCCTATTGGCACAGGGGCAAACCCAGGGTTCAACACTTCAACAACACACCAACAAAACCCTAATTACCAGCCCTTTAGACAACACCCGCAAAGTAGATGAAGTCTCACCCGAGGTAGAGGCAGGGGTGGTTGCAGGATTCAAGCATCTGCAACCTAGCTAGGACACAGATATGTGATTACAACACTATAGCAAATCACTCAGCAATTACCATCCATTAGTATTCAGTCAGTATTTACTTCGCAGATAAAACCATAATTACAGAGCAATGCAATATTCAACCAGATCTAACACATCTAAGCACTTAGCATATGGAAATAGTTCAAATCTAGCATTTATTCACATCACTAACCACTAAGCTATCATATCAAATTCGTCTAAGCATACATTATTGCACTAAGCATAAATCACATGGAGAACATAACAACCATAATCCAAAAAGCAACCATAACACAGGATATACGTGGTTTACCCCCAACCTGGGGCTATGTAAAAATAACACAACAAGCATACACTAAGAACAAAGCCTCTTATAATACTTTCACTTAACACTTTTTTCCTGCAACATCCTCCTTACTTACTTCGCCTAGTTATCTATTTATACATTAAAAATGGGCCTAAACATGGGTAAACCCATGGGCCGACATCCCCATACCCGTTACATAAGCCCAAATCCAAAAGTGCCCTAAAAAGGGGCCAAGATCTCGTGATCTCTGCTTCGACTTGCGCTTTTCCTTTGACCATCGTGTCAAAGTCCAAAAATAGGTCAAACATAACCAAGGATCTCCAAAACTTGGTCAAGGGCCAACATGTCCCCAACACTCACCTATGATTCACCCCAAGTCACTCTGATCTAGGTAACTCTGCCTCAAAATCCTCGAGCTTGGCTCGAGCCGCTTCGACCTGCTACTTCACCAGAGCCTCCTCTCAGTGAAATCTTGAATAAATGCCTTGGTTACAGGTCCCTATAAGCATTTTCTACCGAAGTGACTACTTCGTCTAGCTCTACTCCTTGTCATTCAATCTCCTCAAAAAGTAGGCAGGTTGCATCCTGGACTGGCTAGAGCTTCTAAGTCACTTCCATGACTTTGCTCTATATGGTATGGAGTTTTTGCTAAGCCATGCACTATTATTGGGATCTTTTCATTCTCTCAACTACTGACAGGAGTTGCAACTATGCTTGTACTATTGTTTCTTGCTTCTTTTCTTCCTGGAGTTGTGACTCCAGTCTCTTTAGTTCAGGATCCTCTGTAAGGTGCTCATAAGTCTACGCATTTCGACTGCTAAGATATTTACATTCCAAGGCAAAGGCCTTGATTCTCTAGACTGCACTTCGGGCAACTTCTTCTCTCTGGTCTCACACTTCCTGGGAGTGCTTGGCACTGTTTGTAGCTCTAGTTCTGCCACTCTCTGTTGAAGATGCTGGATAGATTCAACAAGCTTCATGACTTGATTCTCCACTAGGTCTTCCTCCATATGTTCCAAGCCTGTCACAAAGTGAAGTAATATGTTGATTGCTTCTTTAATTCCAACCTGTTCTGCAAGCAACTGTTCTTTCTCCTGCTGGATTCTCACTCTCTCCTCTGTGAACTTCTCTTGGAGGTTGTGTTTTTCCTACTGTGCAATCCTACATTTCTCTATGACTTCATTTTGTACTTGCTTCAAGGCCTATTTGGTCCATTATTTTTCTTCTTGGACATGGAGAAGGTGAGCTTTAGTGGCATCAACTATTCTGTGGAGTTGGGTAGGCTCATCTCCCAACTCCATTTCTTTTGATGGTGTGGCCATAGTGGACACTGTGTAGCTAGAATGAAGGGCCTGTTGTACACCTTCCATCTCTGCTTCAATTATTTCATACATGGTCTCCTATTTTTCTTCATTGCGTTGTAGAATATATTCTAAGGTATCTGAGAAAAAAATAATGCTTAGGTCAATGTCATCCACCGTAAGTATAGTCTCCATCTTGGGCTTTCTATCTTTGGACTTCTTCCGCAAAGAAGGTTTCATGGGGGGAACATTTCTTTTCTTGGAGGCCTCGGCCTCATCAATGGGATCCCTAGGCGGTGTTACTTTGCCTTGCTTCTGCTTTTCTTCTTCCCCATTGTTCTCTCCTTTTTCTACTTCATCATCACCTCCTCCTCCTGGTAACTCTGAAGCAGTTTCATATAATACATTGTTCATCTCCTATGCCTCTTCTTTTGTCTTCCTTCTTCTACTTATAGGTGCATCGTACTCTTCGCGAGTAACCATAGGACTTCCAATTAGGTCGGGGTCAGACAGTTCGGCCTAGTATACTTGGATAAGGAACTCTGCGGGCCATTCCTTAGTGATTTTTTCCATGTCCTCCTTTATAATTTTATAATAGGACTGAAACTCATCTTTAACTTCTTTTGCATGCGTAGTGATATAAATAAAATTCCTATCTGCGTGGAACTTCTCCATTGGCTTGAACCTATGAAGGGTGTTCAACATTATATAAGGGAAAGACTCAATATGCATTTTCAAATGAAGGTAGTATCCATGGAACACCGTGTTAGACTACCATTGTTTCCCCATATCGCTCGAAAACCAGAGTGTAGTTAACTTCGTCGCTAGAGGTTCAAATGGCTCAATGTCTGGGAAGGTCGCTCATTCTGACATATCCCATGCAAAGAATGTGATGAGGATCAACATCCAGCTAAAATGGAACTCATAGCCCTAATCCTGAGCTTCGTGGCAGTCCAATTCTAACTGGTTGACTAGGTAACTAGCCCATTTCATTTGGAGTCCTTCCATGCATTTTTTGGGGAGGTCAACAACAAACCCTGTGACCTGCATGGGTCTATTCTTCCTTACTAGCTTACCAAAAATCAACTGGAAATCAAGGAACATTGTGCCATTATAAATGGAGGCTACCTTGTAGCCTCGTGTCCCCTTCTCCACATCGTCGTAGGTATATTTAATCCTCTGTGCCAGGGCGCGGTCTATAGCCTTCCCTGGGTAAACGTCTTGTGGGTCTCGTCCTTGCATACTTAATCTGGTGATCCTATGGATCAACATCGGATCGATGATGATGCGTCTATCCATCCATAGATAACCACCATGGAAGCATGAAAGAAGTAGTTTAACGCACGTGTTAACTTCCTGATGCCTTACAAAATGGGGTATCTTCATTACGTTCAGAATAGTGGACTGTGCGATGTTCATGATCCACTGTTGGGGAATGATATTCTATTTCTTTCCCTTCGTCTTGGTCAAATATTTGTGATGTGCGAGAATTCCATAGCTCTTGCAGTCGCCCAGATTATAGTCATTGATATTTAATGTCATAATCTTCTCCAACTATGGTTTAACTACGTGTATCCCCTTCAAGAGGTATGTTGTAATCAGGGTGTAGTCGAAGTCCCTTGGGACACTGTCATGACTCACCACACCAGCCAGGGGTGGGATGTAGTCAAGCAGGATGGATGGGATTAACTTTTCATTCGACAATTCATCACGATGCTTGGTTCTTTTCTCAGTTGTATCTGAGGATGGTTAGGATCCACGAGAAATCGATGGAGAGGCTTGCACTCCTCTCGTCGATGAATCTTGAACTCCTATAGACATCACTTTCTCAGCCATCAGGTCAATTAGAATTTCTTCGACGAACTTTTCTACTGCGCTAATGTTGTCCGACATGCACGCTCAAGATCAGGTAGCTCAGGTTGATGAATAAACACTCACTACAATAGAATGGGTGGCGAATTCCCAATGAAAACAACGCGGTAGTATTCATCTCTCTATGGGATTGAATAATCACTATTTTCAAAAGTTTTCTCGTTGCAACATTCAATGGGATAAATAGACAATGTTGTAATCGCTCCTTCCAATGGGTCAAAAAAACCTTAACTAATGAAATTCCATCCGTTATGGCACGGTCCCAATGGTCCAATGGAGAGATTTCAGACCATAACTACTTTCCTAACCGTTCGGGAGTGTCGATCAAATGGTCATAATACTCCCAAGAATCATATTTCTCTGTCATGGAAAAGTGCCAATATGCACTGCACTAATATTTTGGTGAAGTTCAAGTTCTGGAAACCTTCCTTCTGTGAATTTCTCTCTGGAGCTTCTTGCAATTTTTCTAAATTTTCTTTCTTCTTGCTCATATTTCTAGCCTTCTTTCCTGTAATTTGAGTTACTGGGTTTCTTTTTCCATTTTGATTCTTATCTTATCTTGGCATATAGTAACTTCACGTTGTTGATTATCTTTCATAGGGTTCAAGGGTGATACTTCTTCTCTGTCTGGGGTAGGTGCTCTACTTTCCTGTATGGACAAGTCTTCCAAGTCTGTTTGTGTTCTGTCAGCTTTGAAATCCAAGTCTCTAATCCTTAGTAACCTCAACTTGTTCTCTTGTTCTTCTATTAAGTGTGATATTCTTCTAGTCATGAAATCTTTTAATTCTTTCTTTTTCTACTCTAGGGATTCCTCTTCTCATTTTCTTTGACTCTAATCTTTCTCAATCCATGATTTTCCTAAAAACAATAGCAAATGGGGTGTTGTCCTCAACAAATTTAATGACCTCAAATTATTCCTCTATCGAATTTCCATGAGCACGCATAGATGTCTGGGTAATTCTTCCACATAGAGTTATTATCTTTCCTCTAAATAATCCTATTCCTCCCAGAAGGAATCATATCAGGCTTTCCCAAAATTTCCCAAGTTCTTTCTGTCATCATATTCACATGTGTTTCCTCATCCAGAACATAGTCTATGTCGAAGACTCCTACTCTTTCTTCTATGCACTCCTTCTCTTTTAAGATCTCTGATATATTGGTATCTCTGTGACTATTTAGGGTTTCTTTCATCTGTAATAATATAGTCTCTGATTCTTTCTGGGATTCTTCCATAGTCTTGGTCTCTTCTCCTTTCTCATGGTTTTCTTGTTCCATATTCATTCTTTCAATCTTAGCAATCATTCTAGGACAATCCATAACTTCATGGTCCATATATTTACAACAAATACAACTAGGTCTTCTACTAGGGCTTTCCTTAGCCAGATGTATCAATCTTATGCAACTATAACAAAGGGTTAATCCTCTCTTTATCTTAAATGATCACCAACCTTTCCTATACTGCGAACTAGGGTTATAGTAAGTAGCCTAGAAAACAATTCTTTCTAGGACCCTGCATCCATTTTTTAGTCCAAACATTCTTTCTATGCATAGGAATAGCATATCTATCAAATCTACTCATATCTATCGGATCCTCTTTCTTCTAACTGTGCACTGGTTTTCAGACTAGGACCAAATCTATCAAACATAGCTACATTCATGCTTTCGAAGATTTTTTTTTCACTTATCTTACTTTCAGTAGGGCTCAAAGCTTTCATATCTTAAAGATTTTCTCTGTTCTTACCTTTTTTAGAGCACCAAGCTTTCAGATATTACCTCTTTTATTCAGATCAGACTTTTCTTCTTAGTACAGAGCTTCAAAAATCAAGCAGCAAATCTACACACAGATCTTTCTATTTTCCTCAATTCCCAGCAATCATAGTTTCAAGTCCTAGCAACAAAACCATTTGTTGGCACAGGGGCAGTCCCAGGGTTCAACGCTTCAATAACGAACCAACAAAACCCTAACTACTGACACTTTCGGCAACACCTGTGAAGCAGATGAAGTCTCACCCAAGGTAGAGGTAGGGGTGGTTTCAGACCTCAAGCGTCCACAACCTATATGGGACACAGATCTGTGATTATAGGACTCTAGCAAAGCACTTAGCAGTTACCATCCATTAGTATTCAACCAATATTTTTTGGACACATCGACTACACTGAGAGGGGGGGGATGAACACTGTAGGGCTCTTTTTCCCAAAAATCTTTAGTTAACAATCACCATTAACGCACTACTCATTGTTGTCATTTATAACTAGTTAAATGTCAACACATATCAACAATATATCATCAATAAGTCATCACCACAAGGAACACAAAGAACACAAGATGTATGTACAATTTTCTTTTTATTATAGACTACAATCCTTGGGTTTTTTTAGCAACAACTGAATAGAGTAAAAATCTACAAGAGCACCATATCTATAATTCAACACTCATATTACACCCTCAACACCAACTGAGATGAGGCAACAATCCTCAACATATATCAATCTGTACCATAAACAAGTGCATCAACCATGCACCAACTTGTAATCAACCTGTACCATAAAAAAGTGCATCCAACCATGTACCAAGTATATACCAATCATGTGTCAACTACTCATCAACAATGAGTCACCAATATGTACCAAAATCATCAAATATACACCTCATGTATGTGCAACTCATCAAATACTTGTCTCAACCATGACTAGTTTTGAATTAGTCAACAACCCTAACTTGAAATAATCATAAATTTGTACCTTTAATGAATACATGTCTGAAACTAATATACCATGTTATTCAGTTTGTTTTATGCAATTCATCTAGGTTTCACAACTTGGAACCTCTCAGAAAAGGAGTTATAGAAAAAATGGCATGCCTTGTTGAATTCTGGTTTATTCTAGAGAGAGACCTTGTAGAGAGTGCCCCAGATGGAATATTTATTGAATCAATATAAAACTATTACAAATAATACTAAAGACTATAATATAACCAACACAATTGGTCTCACTGAATTTTGATCTGTTATGAAGAAGTTATGACGTTTTTACCCGAAACACCTGTTTTAGACTAGTTTCAGGACTAGCCACAAACCCTATTTTCCACGGTGTGTATCTCCAAAAATAAAACGACCCACAAGATGAATTTTTTACCACAGGTACTTGGATATGTTTCCTCAATGGAATATCAATCTCATGGTCTGAATCATTATATAAAAAAGTTAGTACAAAAATGGTGAGATGACCTGTAAATAACGTACCTTAGAAAGTATCATGAAAAGAATTTATCCTCCCTTGAATTCTGACTCTCTTTTCTTCACCTTCCCTCTAAAATTTGGCTTATATATCCTTTGGTTAACTTATTCACCTATATATATTCAATATTCTCAAGTGTTCCACACCAAACATACTCAAGAAAATCTCACGAGAAGCTCTCCACCAATACTCCAAAAGATATTTTCACAAGAAGCTCTCCATTGATCCACAAAAAGGATGATCTACAAGAGACCATTTCTATGTTATTTATACTTTCATCCTCTAGGTCACTTAACCCTTTTTTAGGTCACTAAACCCATTTCTAGGTCACTTAACCTATTTTCCTTATTTTTAGGGTTAACCACTTTCCATAAATAGAAAGTTCTCCAATATTTTATCATTAAAATATTCCTTCTTGATTTTGTCACCTTACTTTATCATTTCTTGATTTTTTCACTTCTTTTTATTATTCAAATAATCCACCTTGAATTTTTCACTTTACTTTATCATTTAAATAATGATTTCTTCTTTTAGGTCACTTTGACTTCTTTGACCATTTTGGGGCTTCAAGCCAACACATGGGGGTCCTTCAACTTCGTAGGGCCATAACTCTTAAATTGTGAGGAGTTATGTGACATTCCACATACCACCAGAAATGGTATGGAAAGAACTATCCATCTATGATATTTTCACCAACAACTTCATTTATATTAATCTCATTATTCCACATACAAGCATGGGTCCTCCAACCATTCTTCTAGGATAACTCAATCTGCAAAGCATCTTCCCATGAGGGATTTCACCATAAGGGGACCACTTTGGAGTTCATCCATTTTTTCACCTTATCAATCATGATAAGACAATAATGATTCATCTATACATTTTTCCCACAATGCATCATATACCAATGAAACAACATCGATCCATCTTCATCATGTATCAATGACAACTCATTGATATTCATCATAACAATGACAACTCATTGATCCATCTTCATCTATGCATTCTCATCAATGACAAAAAATATTACATTACATCAATCATCAATCAATCATCAATCAATCAATCTTTTGACATCAATCAATCACTTGACATCAATCGATCAAACCATTGGCATCAATGACAACATGATCCGACAATATCCCCCTTTTGCATTGATGGCAATACCAACATTGATGTCAACATGTAAATAAGGCATGATATACATCAATAGTCAATGTGACTATCTATCCCCATCAATAAACATCAATCACATCAATGTGGTTAACTCTCCCCCTTTGAGATCAATGGCAAAGGGCTATTCTCCTCTTGGGGTTGCTCCCCTTGTCTGAGTGCCTTTGATCTTCCTCTGAATAATCTCTCCCATTTTGAACAATGGATATCACTCTGATGTAATGCTGAAGATACATTGAACATACTCCCCCTGTGACCATCATTCCCCCTGGAATTATTCTTTTTTGCTCTTTCTTCAAATATAGGTATCTTTTCTAGCTGGTATGCATCTGATAAATATCTCTTACCAGAATCATGGGAATAATAATGACTCCCCCTATGGGTATGTCTCCCCTATATTCTATGCAAGATGACCAATGTGATACCATATAACGATCCTTGGACCTATTCATACATCAAACTCATGCCATACCAAGCATCATGAAGCAAAAGATATGTCAACAATGAAATAAAGAATCATGAGCAAAATATCAACCGAGTACATCCTATAAAAATGTGTGCTCATCATGAACAACACCTATGTACATCAATATCATGCAATGTGCCAAAAGATATCATCAATGGAATCTATCAATCACATGCCTCTATCAACATGCCAACGTGTGCATATACCAATATGCCAACCATGTGCATCTACCAATATGCCAAACAATGTATCATATCACTCATGATATGTCTCCATCATGAACCAAGTGACACAATCATGTATCTCAAACAAATGCCAATTGTTGTGCTAATCAAGTAATACCAATGGTGTAGTATCATCAAGCATATGCCATCTATGACTATATCAAACATGTACATTACCATGCATCAATACCAAAAAATGATGAATCCCATATATGTATTCCAAATCCTCCATAAAACATGTGCCAATCAAACTGCTAGTAGGTGTCTCTACCTATGTACTAGAAAAGTACCAATCATGCATCAACTATAGATAAAGAATGATGTACAACATGATCACCTCATTAACTCACCAAACACATGTCCCAATGTGTATCCCATCTATATGCTAAATGCATGAATCAAGATTTCCAACAAGTAAGATTCCAATACATCATCAATATATATCACATAACCAAGGTTCCATAACTTCACAGTCATAACCAGAATTGTTCTTCAACAGAAAATGCATCAATCCATACTCATGGGTTAGTGCCATGCAACCAAGATTTTATTTTACATTATACCTTACATAATCCAATATAGAATCATGAAAACCTGCAACAAACAATATCATAACCTGTAATAAATCATGTCATACCCTACATCACAGAGTTATACCATCACATCAAACTTCAATCCCTGTGAATTTCCTTTTTCCCAAGTCTTTTTCACATATACACAGCCTACTGCACAGACAAATCACATATGTACGCATCCTATACAAGGTCAGCATGTGTATGTACGCGACTGATACCATTGTCACCCGTGTATACCTTAGTAGATGACATACTTGAGCTTCCCCTCAAACTTTCTTTCTATTCTGGCTTCTTTGTCTTCTTCACCTACTTCTGTAGATGTCCTTGCTCCTCAGAACTTGATCTATGAGCATCCATCTTCTCAAATATGTCTCCCTTCCTTACTTCATTCCTTCTTCTAGCCATGCTATGTGAAGTCCTCATCATGGACTTTCTTCTTGTGTTCCATCACTCCTGGGATTTGTGGCCAAACCCACTACAACTATAGCATTTCATGGTGTTACAGTGAACAACAATGTGTCCTACTTGATCACATCTCCAACACCTTATGGTGTTATATAATCTTCCATTATATCTCCTTTCATAAGATCTACATTCAAAATATTTCTAACCATATTCATTACATGAATAAAAATGCCCATGAAAAATACTTTCATACCTTTGCTTTGGTGTCCCAAAGATAGCTTCTTGATGTCTTCCTTGCTTTGTTCTTTTGAAAATTTTCTTGCCTTGTGTATATGGTTTCTTTGCAACATTGTCTTCCTTCTTTGATGGAATTACCTCATGCTTCATTGAGGTGCTTGCCTTAGCATGTGTAGCTTCTTATTTGTATCCAAGTCCTGATTTATCACATGGTGATCTTTGACTTTCCAATATCTCATCCAAGATTCGTGAGCTATTCAAGAATTTATTTGACTTCTCCACTTTCTTTCTAAGATAAAAAATTTCAACTTCTAACTTACACCATGACTCTTCCTTTTCTTTTTTTTGATTCTTCAATAGTTCTTCTATTCTTTTGGCTTCTTCAATTTGGGTCTTGATATGGACAATGGTTTCAAAATTTTTGCTAATCTCATCATCTACATTCATATCTTCTTTTCCATTATTTAGTCTTGTGATCTCTTCTTCCTTTTCTTCTAATTGAGTCCCATTGTTCTCTTCTTGTTATTTGAGCATTTCCTTTAATTTCAAGATGTGCCTTAGACTCCTCCTAAGAAACTTCTTAGTGTTATCCGAAAGATAGTTATAGTCTATATAATAATGATCACTTATATATATATAAACCCTCTTCAACTTCCTTTTGAAGTTTTAATAGACTTTGTTCTATTATTTTCATGGGATAATTATCATCAAACTTTACACAAACTGTTTCTAGATCTTCTTCTTCACTTGTATAGAAAAATTCATCATCATCATTGCAATCAAGGGTTTTTGAGGGTTCTTTACCTTCATTTGAAATATCTTCATGATCTTCCTTTTTGCCAACATCAACACATAATTCTTTTCCTTCATTTGAAATGTCTTCAAGATCTTCCTTTGTGCTATCATCACTTGATATTTTATCTTCACTTGAAATGTTTTCAAGATCACATTTAGAAATAATACAATCAAGGGTTTTTTGATATTATTTACCTTTAATGATCTTGATGGAGTGATATTCAATATCTTCCTTCTCCTTATTTCTTTGATATGTATCCTCTATCTTTAGCCATAGATCCTTGGCGGAATTGCATTGTCCCATGCTCTCTTTGATAGGGATTGAGAGTCAACTAAGAATGGTCTTGAGAGCCAATGAATCATTACTCTTACCTTCCCTTTGATCTACAAACTTTGACTTGTTCTTCAATGAAATTGATCCACCAATGGATGCCTTCCAAATTGTTGCTCCCATTGTCTTCAAATGCAATCCCATCTCTATTCTCCAAGTAGAATAGTTTTCCCCATCAAGTATTGGAACTTCATCATCCATTTGTGTGTCTATGGATCTCCTTCAATATTTTTAAGGCTTGTAGTGAAGGCCCTCTCTGATACCAATTGTTGGACACACCGACTACACTGAGAGGGAGGGGTGAACAATGTAGGGCTCTTTTCCCCAAAACTCCTTTTTTAACAATAACCATTAACGCATTACTCATTGATTTCATTTATAACCATTTAAATTTCAACATATATCAACAACATGTATCAAAAATATATCATCAGCAAGTAATCACCACAAGGAACACAAAAAACACAAGATGTATGTAAATTTTTCTTTTTTTTATGGACTACAATCCTTGGGGTTTTTCAGAAACAACTGAATAGAGTACAACTCTACAAGAGAACCATATCTATAATGCAAGACTCATATCAAACCCTCATCACCAACTAAGATGAGGCAAAAATCCTCAACATATATCAATCTATACCATAAACAAGTGCATCAACCATGCACCAACCTGTACCAAACAACCTGTAATCAACCTGTACCATAAACAAGTGAATCCAACCATGTAAAAAGTATATAAAAATCATGTGTCAACTAATCATCAAAAATTAATAACCAATATGTACCAACATCATCAATTATACACCTCATGTATGTGCCAACTCATCAACTGCTTGTCTCAACCATGACTAGTTTTGAATTAGTCAACAACCTTAACTTGAAATAATCATAAATTTGTACCTGTAATGAATAAATATATGAAACTAATAAAAAAAATTCGTCAGTTTGTTTTATGCAATTCCTCCAGGTGTCACTTCTTGGAAACTTTCAGAAAAGGAGTTATAGCAAAAATGGCATACCTTGCTGAATTATGTCTTATTCTAGAGAGCGACCTTGTAGAGCGTTCCCCACACATAATATTTATTGAATAGATATGAAACTATTACACATAATAATATAGAATTTAATATAATTAACACAATTGGTCTCACTGAGTTTGGATCTTTTATGAATAAGTTATGACGTTTTTACCTGAAACTCATGTTTTAGACTAGTTTCAGGACTAGCCAGAAACCCTATTTTCGACGGCGTGTATCTCCAAACATACAATGAACCACAAGCTGAATTTTTTACCATAGATACTTGAATATGTTTCCTCAATGGAATATTAATCTCACAATCTGAATCATTATATAAAAAATGTTAGTACGAAAGTGGTGAGATGACCTGTAAATAACACACCTTAGAAAACATCATGAAAAGAATTTATCCTTCCTTGAATTCCGGCCCTATTTTCTTCACCTTCCCTCTGGAATTAGGATTATATATCCTTTGGTTACATAATTCACCTATATATCTTCAATATTCTCAAGTTTTCCACACCAAAAATTCTCAAGAAGCTCTCACAAGAAGCTCTCCACCAATACTGCAAAATATATTCTCACAAGAAGCTCTCCATTGATCCACAAAAAGGATCATCTACAAGAGACCATTGCGATCTTATTTATACTTTCATCCTCTAGGTCACTTAACCCATTTTTAGGTCACTTAACCCATTTCTAGGTCACTTAACCTATTTTCCTTATTTNTAACCACTTTCCATAAATAGAAAGTTCTCCAATATTTTATCATTAAAATATTCCTTCTTGATTTTGTCACCTTACTTTATCATTTCTTGATTTTGTCACTTTTGTTTATTATTTAAATAATCCACCATGACTTTGGCACTTTACTTTATCATCTAAATAATGATTTCTTCTTTTAGGTCACTTTGACTTCTTTGACCATTTTGGGGTTTCAAGCCAACACATGGGGGTCCTTCAACTCCGTAGGGCCATAATGCTCAAGCCATGAGGAGTTATGTGACATTCCACATACCACCGGAAATGGTATGTCAATAACTATCCATCTAGGATAGTTTCACCAACAACTTCATTTATCTTCATCTCATTATTCCACATACAAGCATGGGTCCTCCAACCATTCTTCTAGGATAACGCAATCCACAAAGCATCTTCTCGTGATGGATTTCACCATAAGGGGGCCAATTTGGATTTCATACATTTGTGCACCATATCAATCATGATAAGACAGTAATGATTCATCTATACATTTTTTGAACAATGCATGGTATAACAATGAAACCACATCGATCCATCTTCATCTATGCATTCTCATCAATGACAATACATATTACATTACATCAATCATCAATCAATTAATATTTTGACATCAATCAATCACTTGACATCAATCAATCAAACCATTGGCATCAATGACAACATGATCCAATAGTATTTACTTCATAGATAAAACCCTAATTACATAGCAACACAGTATTCAACTAGATATAACACATCTAAGCACTTGTCATATGGAAATATATCATATCTATCATTTATTCAAATCACTAATCAGTAATCTATCATATCAAATTCCTCTAAGCATACATTACTGCACTAAGAATAAATCACATGGAGAACATAACAAGCATAATACACAAAGAAACCATAACATAGGATATATGTGGTTCACCTCCATCATGGGGCTATGTCCACCAACTCTTCTTCTCTTCTTATTATCTTTTTTCAAGCTTCTTACATGCAAAGAGAATCCAAACCCTACTCCGCAAAGGATAGGAGATCTGTGAGCACCTCGCTAGATCCTCCCTCCTCAAGCCAGGTCCCAGCACAAATCCTTCTACAGTCTGTGCACAGAGCACTACATATGGCCTACACTTAGCTTCACAAATCTCAACATACACTATGCACAAAGCCTCTTACAATACTTGCACTTAGTAATTTTGGCGTACAACATCCTCCTTACTTAATTCACATAGTTATCTATTTATACATTACAAATAGGCCTAAACATGGGTAAACCCATGGGCCGACATCCCCATACCCGGTATATAAGCCCAAACCAAAAAGTGCACTAAAAAGGGGTCGAGATCCTGCGATCTACGCTTCGACTTGCACTCTACCTTCAAACATCCTGTAAAAGTCCCAAAATAAGTCAAACATGACCAAGGATATCCAAAATTTGGTCAAGGTCCAGCTTAGCCAAATCTACTGTCTTTCACTCCGGTGTTAAAGACTTAGATTCAAATGCCCTGCTTTTATGTGCATAGAAAATCTCTTATTAAAATTGGATGTGAGTTGGTCATGGGGGGGCATCCCTATTTCTAAGACGTGGGCATGACCACAGCTTGTCCACGTGGATGGCTCCCTGCAACCAACTCACAGTTATTTCAAAAGTTTCATATTTTATAAAAATTTCATTAAAATTTCAAATTGTCCAACTTTTTATTTCAAACGCTTTGTATTTTATAAAAATTTCAAATCTTTAGGAATTCAATTTATAAATCCATGTTTACATATGTAATATTAGAGTATCATAAGTTTCTTACAATGCCTTGTTTACCGTTAAATTATATTAACTTTTTCGTAAGTTATGTTGTTTTCAATCTTTTAAGTTATGTTGTTTTCAATCTTTTTGTACTTGATGCCATAAATCATTGGTTGTAGGTTTTTAATATTGTGAATCTAGATTATAAAATGTATTCAAAATATTTTGATGATATAAAATATTGGTTGTATGGTTTTAATAAAGTAAGTAGATTATAAAGTTTATTCAAAATATTGAGGATATTGGAGTCCTACACATGAAATGATGTCCTTATTAGATGAGATCCTCATATTATAAATAAAATCCATGGGATCCCTTGATCTATAACACCTTGAATACCATTGTACCACTTCTCAACAAGTGAATGCATATGGTATGTTTGTTGCATGTACAAGGATAAAATTCCCTCAATCCCTTAGACACCTTGCATTTATGAATGTTAATTTTCCCAAGGAGACAATACCTTTGATTGTTGATGCAAGGAAAATAACATGGAATGTATTTCATCCAACCACACTACTTTGGGCATGGATGGCCCTATATTGGATTTGATTCTCAAATATATGCTCCCTTAGTTGAGGCCTCAAACAAAAATTTCATTCAAAAACTCAATGATTAACATGATAAATGTAATTCACGCCAAGTTTTTCATTTTTTGTGTTCTTCATTTCACAACAAGAGAAAGAAATATTCATTGCTAAGAGTCATTTATATTTGGACTAGATTGACAAAACACATCTTGAAACCATCTAGTGAGACCTAATGATAATGGGTAAGTAAATATCCCCCTATGCTTCACATCTCCTACATATTGTCATGAGTCTTGGTCACATCTCTGTGTAAGGCATGAGTGACCTACTCGTGTAGATTTGGTTTTTCCTTGAAATTCATCCAATCAGCATTTAATTTAATATGATTGTTTTTTTAGTCAGTAACTGACTGAATTTCACTTTTTTCAGTCTCTAGAACAACCAAATTCAACACTCACTTTTGATATGGCTTCTCTTCCAAACCATAGATTCTTATCATAGTAAACTACTCAAAAAGGAACCAGTCTCCCACTTTGGTGGTCTTTTCCAATCGTACTGACCCTTTGACTAAAGGAATAATTATAACAGATACTTCATTTTGGATAATAAAGTCTAATATAGAAACAAAAGAGTCTTAGATGGGAACTAATTATTATACTCATTTATTACTTCACACAGATTGACCAAAGTTATTGAATGCTTATCTTATTGATGATATTTATATTCATATAATATAACTTCAAATTGACAACTTATTAATTAATTCATTAATAACCTAGACATTAGTAACTAATGTGTTTATTCAACCATAATATTGTATGTGTGTTGAATATGTAGGCATATCTAGCACACACATATCCCACACGTAGACGATAATAACAAGCGATGTTCCTAATGCATATTTTTAAAATGTTCACAACTAATCATGCATACAAATAAACAAAGTAAATCAAACTTCAAATAATCCTCATTAAAGAAAGAATAATAATTCAACATTCATCCATATTTAAAATTCAATTATTATAATTTAACCATGGTAGGAACTATGTGAGGAAACAAGGAATGGCATATCGAATCCCAAATTTGATCCTCAATTGACTTAGAATCACCCCTCCTTTTAAACCCTTAATTCCATCTCACATCTCCCATCCCTTCCTTTGTTGAAATATGTTGGAGTTTCAACTATATTGATCTAACTCTAGATATAATCCAAATGTGAAAGCATCAAACGTTTTGACCTAACATCTCTATTAGACAGCTAGTATTGGTCATCACACATCTAGGGGAGTGTAGATAGCATGACCCTCCCACA
This sequence comes from Picea engelmannii, assembly GCA_009831015.1. Lineage (NCBI taxonomy): Eukaryota > Viridiplantae > Streptophyta > Pinopsida > Pinales > Pinaceae > Picea > Picea engelmannii. Next base: position 131,642 of record ML778445.1, read on the forward strand.
ACGCGAGGGGAGTGTGGATATCTGTAAGAGAAGTGTGTCTTTGTGATAATTTAGTTACAAGTGGTAATAACATAGATTCAAGACGTAGTAAGGTGCTTGCTAAATAGGGGTACATGCAATCAATATATTAGTAGCCCCAACATGTTTTAATCAAGTCAAGGTCCAATGGGACCAATATAACACAAGGTTTGTTACTAGAAAAGACACCTAAAAGTTTTTTCATAAATTATGGTTGTGGAGTTTACTTCGGTTTTGTTAAAGCGCAAATTCCTTACACCACCTTCGAGCCACTGAAACCAATCCTATTTTCTATTAATGTTCATGTAGTTGGATCTTCTTTAGTATGGTCATGTGGGTATCTAAGGATTTCCTGCATGATTCGGGAAATTAAATTAAAGGCTAGTCACGTGATCAAATAAATAGTCAATTTAATGTTTGACTTTGCTTACTAGTGTGTTAAGTAGACATTAGGGAGAATGATTATGTTACTTTATTTTTCATTAGTGATGATTATGGGAATGGTCTCCTAAATATCACTAAAATTGAGAAGATAAAAATAGAGGATAATCTTGTTTTCTAAAATTATGTCTTAAAATTTTCAAATTTGTAGCAAGATATTAATTACATGTGTGTGTGTGTGTGTGTGTGTGTGTGTGTTATGATACACATGTGATTTTGGTTGTATTCATGAGATATATTAATATACCTTCATAATGTTATGAGGGCCATGTGACCTAACACTAGTGATATATCCACTCATAGTAGAAACATTTTCTAATGAAAACCCATATCATATGGGAGTTTTTATGATATAAATAACATTTTATCCCTACCTTCTAGTTAACAAAACTCTTCATAAGTATTGATTTTTCATTGAATTTCGATTTAATAGAACTTTTAATGGTATATCAATGTTTTCTAGAGTGATCTCCTTCTCCATTCCCAAATGATTTAGCCAAGAATTAGCATCTTTATGCCAACCCCTCTTAAGCAATAGGTGGATTTGACTAGAGTTTGAAGAAATCATAGGTAGCATATTTTCTTTCATGTTAGTAGTCTCTTGTGCATGTACATTAGGTACCTAGTTTTATTCATTCTCTTAATGGGGAAATAACTAATTATATGAGGATATGATAGGTTGTATGATACTAATTTTAAGATTATAAATTATAAACAGTTTTGAATTTTCTCAGTATTTCTCCATGATTATATAGAAATGCTACAACCTAAATCTTCAAATCCATATAATATAACAAGATTTATGAGTGTCTCAAAAGGGGTTTATTTTTTTCTCACAGCCAAAATTCACACGATTTACAATTTGTTTCAAGGTCAAAATAGGTTTTCTGGCCTTCATTGATCCTTTTCTCAATGCTATAGTTTCAATTAAACTTGTGATTAAGGTCAACTCCAAGGAATTTATATGAAGAAACTTCCTCTAAGTTGTTATTGGCATGTATCCTAAATGAAAAGTCATATTTATTAAAGGGTTAGCATGTCAATAAGTTTCTAGAGTTTTCTAAATCCATAATTCTTCACTTCTACCATTATTTTCGGCTTCTTTGTATGCCCCTTTCAAAATATCACCAGTTTTGAAAAGTCTTAGAATTAGAAATAATGACCTTCTTTATATAAAAACAATATTATTATTAAATATTTAACACTAAACTCACTATAATATTTATCATATTTATCGAGAAGATCCCACTTTCCCACAGATAAAATCAGGGAAGTAAGTCTCTCTTCCTTCTTGATCATTTAGTTATTGTGTATTATCCCAACCAACCATCATATATTATACACTATAACAAGTAAACTATGCATGTTGGAAAATATGGAAAATATATTGGAAAATATGGAAAATATATTGAATGATCAAAATTCAAAACAAAACATCTTAGAAAAGCATTTTCTAGATCACAAAGATAATGTAAGAATATCACCTTAGCTACTCCATTAGAATCATTGTAGACATTACCATTTGGAACCATTAATTTTGTGACAATTAAGACTCACTCAATTGCATCTTCTTCAAAATATATACACCATTAAAACTCACATTACTATTTGTAGAAATAGGCTTCATTACCACCATAAATTTTGTGACAATTAAGAATCACTCAATTGAATCTTATTCAAAATATATATCCCATTAAAACTCACATTACTATGTTTACAATAGGTTATGATGCACTTACATTTGAAATTATTGTCATGATTTCTCTCAATCAACGTGAATTTCCACCTTATATGACTATATTTTATCTAGATTTATAACTCCAACTAAGCCTCACAAATATTACATTTGCTCCACCTCATATTAATTTATATGAGGAATACAATCAACCCTCATACCCATCCCATGTTGATTCTATTAGTGGGTGTGTGAGGTTATGGAGATTAAACTCTTTGTTTTGGGGATTCTAATGCATTTCATTATATGTGGTCTTAGTGGATCCAACCATAGGGAACTTTTAAGGAATCTTAAAGAAATGTTCTAATACGTTTTTTTAGTGGATCCAACCATAGGGAAATTTTAATGAATGTTCAAAAAATGTTATAAGGAATATATATGTGGTCTTAGTGGATTCAACCATGTTCAAAGAGTATGAACATGCTATTGAGTTAATTTTGGGCAGTTATCCACTCAATGTTAGACTTTATTTCTTTATATTCTCAAAAGAGTGAGACAGAGTAAATGGATAAAGACATGTTAGAAGTTGAAATGATGTGTCTCAACAATAATGTATTCTCTTCTCTAGTGATCTTAGTAAAACAGAAGGATAAGTCTTAAAGGATGGTACTAGACTATAGGGAATTTAATAATTTTTTCTTAAAGATATGTTTCTCATTCCTACCATTAATAAATTATTAACTTGTATTTGTAATCCCCTTGCTTGTTGTTTTTCTAAATTGATTTCCCTTGGAGAACCCAACTTTTGATTTCAATGACTTCTATGTGTGGGTTTTATTGATTATTATGAAAATATTGTGGTTTTATCTTCTATCCTTTATCCCTTTAGTAACCAGTCTATGCCTAAGCAGTCATCTAGGATCCAAATCGAAGGTCGTCACTACGGTGTTTAAAGACCTATGGATTCAAATGCCCTAATTTTCTATGCATGAATGATGAGTGAAGGATGAAAATTTTCCCTGCTATTTATCCCTTACTTATCTTTGAGTTGATTGATTCATGGCTAAATGTTTAGTCTTTGTGTCTTCTTATGAACGAGTACCTCTGCGGCTTGATAGATTAAAACTTTGATTTCTCTCTATGTTTTTAATTACTTGAACTTGGGTACATATCTGCATTTTTATTTATAAACTTTGCATTGTGAATGATAAACCTCTGAGTTGAATGACAATCCCTTGGCAAACCCAACTTCTAATTTCAATGACTTCTCTGTGTGGGTTGTATTGATTATTATGAAAAGATTGTGTTTTTATCTTTCATCCCTTATCCCTTTAGTCATCAGTCTGTGCTTGAGCAGTCGGCGAGGGGCCAAATCGATGGTTGTCACTTTAGTGTTTAAAGACCTATAGATTCAAATGCCCTTATTTTATGTGCATGGATGATGAGTGAAGGATAATAATTTTCTCTATTGTATATCCCTTACTTATCTCTAAGATGATTGATTCATGGCTGAACGTTTAGTCTTTGCGCCTACTTATGTAGATTTGGTTTTTCCTTGAAATTCATCTTATCAACATTTAATTTAATATGCTTGGATTTTTAGTCAGTCACTAACTGAATTTCACTTTTTTCAGTCTCTAGAAAAACCAAATTCAACACTCACTTTTGATATGGCTTCTCTTCCAAAACATAGACTCTTATCATAGTAAATTGCTAAAAAAGGAACCAGTCTCCCACTTTGGTGTTGTTTGTCAATTGTAGTGACAATTTCACTAAAGGAATAATTACAACGAATACCTATTTTTGGATAATAAAGTCTAATATAGACATAAAAGAGTTTACATACTACATAAAACCTAAGGTCTTATTTTGTTTCTTTCTTCATAATTTTTGTTGGTCAATGCTAGAGATATTAACTCGTACTTGTCTTGTGCTTAACTTTTCATGAATTTTCAAAGGATAGATATTGAGGAGAGATGTCGACACAGGATTCTCCAAACATTACTCACAAATGATCTAGGTTCTCCCAAGAAGGAAGAACATGAACTCCTTCTTCGATTGAGACTTCGAGTGACCAACAACAATCTCATTAGAGGATATTTTCAAACGAGTCTGTGAATAAATCAACTGTAGAATGTGCTCAAGAAAGTTCTATGGATGCAACCTTCTTAGATAGGTTGCGCATTGATAATCCTACACCTAAAAATGTAGGGAATACCTCAGGACAAGAGAATATTTCTGGTAATTTTCTTTGATTTTGTTTATTTTTGTTGTATTTTTGTGTATTTAAATTTATGTGAAGTTAAATGTTGTAATCATTTTCAAATGTGTGTGTAGACAATGAGTTTAGAGAAAGGGATGGCAATGTGTTAAGCCCTAATATTGGCTCATTACCACTTAATTGGGGCATATTAGATTAGTAATGTTATTTTATTTATGTCGGCTTTAGTCCATTAGTTGTAATTTAGATTAGTAATGTTATTTTATTTATGTTAGCGTTAGGCCATTAAACCTCCTAGTCTCCTATATATACCAAGGAGACATTTTCATTTTGAATCATCTTGGACTTGAACATTTAAGTGGGGTAAAAGGAGGTTGCCCCCTCGAAGAGGCTTATTATCTGAAATTATCTCTTTTT
>ML778445.1:160324-172683 GCA_009831015.1 Picea engelmannii
TACCTTCAAATCAATCCTTTTGGAAATAACATTTGAAGAATGTGGAGCCGTGTTGTTGATATATTCATATCTCTTCCAATTGACTATTATATTAGAAAATGATTGATCATTCATATCAATATGATACTTTGAATGAAACAAACGTAGATTTCCACAACGATCACATTTCTTTCCACCAACACATTTTTTTTTGTAAAATAAATCATCATCTTTTCTTTCACATAGAATTTCAGATATAAAAGCATAGAATGTGGAAGGAGGAGGTGAACTTGTCATAAAGTTTTACCAAAATCCAAAAAAGTGTCGTAATACAACTCAAATTCCACATGATAATGAAAACAACAAGTGTCACGAACAATGATGGGTCTAACAAACCATGGTTTTTGTTGCACAAATGTATTGATGGAAATTTTAACTTCTTTGTGCTCTTCTTTGAACTTATTGAACAACTCTATTTGTGTCACTGGAAATATATGTTTTGGATGTCCTTTATATTGTTTTCATGTTATTCTTCTTCACAACATATCCCTTGTATGTGGTGAAACAGGAGATTCTTCCAACCAACAATTACGGGCCAATTCTTTAACATTTTCTGCAAATCTATCTTTGTAGAGTTGTCTAGAAATCACTGTCCAACAAGCTAGTTCATCATTTGCATATATTTGCAATCAAAATTTTCTTTGTTTTTGCAATGTTTTTCTTGGCGTTCCCATCGTTTTTTCCATGTTTCATGTCAAACGATCTTTTATAAATCTAGATGAAGCAACTATTGTTTGTATCACTCTACGTGCAACACTGACATCCTTTTTTCAAGATTTTCCAAAAGCTTTTAATACACTAGTTATATTGTCAAAGACATTCTATTTCACCTTTGTATCCTTTGTCGACTTTTGAATACCCAATAATGATGTAGCTTCTTTTAACTTTATTGACTTTATTAGACAGAGTAAAAGTTGAGCTTGTACTGTTACTGATTCATCTTTGAAAAAATTGTTATACATATTCTTAGTTCGATATCTTATATAATGATTATCTTTTTTCTTCCCAAATTTGTCAGTATCAACATTTTCTAATATTTCATCATCAATGTTGATAGATTCTCCTTCATATTTCAATTTAAAGTTTATATTAAAAAACAAAACCCGAACATAAATTCACTAATATATATATATATATATATATATATATATAGACACACACACACACACAAGTGTTCATCTTGTATTATCTAAATTTATGGACATACCTATAGGTGATTTGTCTTCTGCTTCAATTTTGGTTTCAACGTCTTCTTCTTCAATTTTGGTTTCAACATCTTCTGCTTCAATTTTGGTTTCAATGTCTTCTTCGACATTATGAGACAAATCTATTTATATTTTTTGAAAAATATCAAATTGTAATTGCAATCAATTATATTAAACAATATTTTAAAGTTGAATTCTATACTTTTAATATAGACAATATGTGCATGTATAATTGATTGGACTTCTTCTTGTTGAAAATCTTTATTTACATTATCATCGTTTCTTTCTTCAATATTTGCACGTTCTCGTTTCTTTCTCCAATATTGCTATTTTCTTTGTTCATTTTGGTGAGTATCATCTCAAGTGCGATCAAAGTTTCTCTTGCGCAAACTTTTTTTTCCCATGACTTTTATAGTTATCTATAAAAGATATGTTCAACAAAGACTTCACCTTGAAACAATGCTCAACATTTATCTTTTAACATATAAATTATTATTCCAGTAAAAACTTGAACAAACATCAATTACTTTAATCAACAAAAACCAAAAATATGATTCGAAACTTTGTTTAGGTGCTCTAGAAAACCATCAAACAAGCGATGAATTGTGTTAAATGTGTTTGGCCGAAAGTGTATTTATACGATTTGGCGTGAAATGAAATGATACGATGTTTCTTTTCATTTTTTCTGACGGATAGAATTCGCTAAACAATATTTCGACCGAAAGAAGGTTTTTTTGGCTGAAAACCTTGGAAACCGTTTAGTTTTTATGGTTTCTGTTAGAATTTATTTTTTCGGCCAAAGGAATATTGTTTCGGCCGAAAACTTAAAATTGGGACTGTATTCAGAAACCAGAGAATTCCTCCAATCTTACATGAAATTTGGAGGTTGCGGACTCCTACAAACACTCATAATTTGGTTTTGAAAATGACACCAACATTTGCAAAATTGAATCTAATTTCAATTCCTATATTTTGTTTTCATTTTCATTATTTTTATCTAATTTTATTTAATTTAAAAAAAAAATTACTACATAATATTTTCAGCAGACATTATGATTCGGTGAAATGAAATATTTGTATCTCTAAAAATACATAGTGAAAAATTTAGAAAAAAATATATTCATAATCCTTAAACTGTTCTTTTCAAAAGGGTATATTTAGATTTTACTTTTAAGTAAAAATTAAGATAGATACAAGGTGTGGGAAAACATGTTTTTAAAATTTGCAACATTTTCAGCTTGGTCAACTTAAAAAAATTCTAGAAATTATAATATTCATCCGTTAGATTCAAAATTATAGTCATAATAAAATAGAGTCTCTGTAGATTGTTGCAGTATATTTCGTTTATTAAAAACATAAGTTTAATAATAAATACATTGATGTGGGAAAAAATAACTCATTATCATTCCTTTCATGTTTAAGGAACATACTATTAAACAATTGTCAAATTAACATATCAAATATTAATAAAACAAAATTGAAAAATAGTCATTGGAAAGCTAACAAAATGTTTCACAAGTTGTGTTTTTACTCTAAAGTGAAATTCTAAACAAAAAAAATACTTTTGTATGCCGAAAGTTGAAGAACTTCTAAAAATACATTTTTTTTTCTCATAAAACAAGCAAAAGTGTTACCCATATTCATGATTTTACCCATGGTGAAATCATATTTATGGTTTTGTATATTTTCTAAATAGATTCATATTTTTAATATTTTTTTAAAGATATTGGATTGATTTTTGGGGTGATATCATTCCATCCTCATTCGGCTCATACCATGTTCATGTTTTCCTCCTTTAGTTTGATGTGTTTGGTTTGAAGAAGAAAATGTATTTTCATATCATAAACATCATTCAATCGAAATGTCATTGTCACGTAAGCACATTCCAATTTAAATACCATTAACCTATATACCTCTCAAGTTTACATATATCATTAACCTCTACAGCTCTCAGAGATAATTTGGACAATATTTATTGATCCAAAAATCCTTGGATGCCAATTATTTCTTAAATACACATAAACATCTTACCATAGTAAAAAAATGAAGATTGTCTTTGACTATTTACAAAAACACATGTCAATATGCTTATTTGTCAATAAACTTCATTAATACTAATGAGATAATACTTGAAGAATAATGAGATATTACAACAGAAAATAAAAAAAACTAAAATTACATATATGGATGACATATGGAACTTCATCCTCAAAGTCCCTTTAGATAGTATGAGTGTTCTCCATCATCTCAAAAGATCAAATTACTTTACAATATGGGATTTCAAAAATCCAATTTCTTCAAAGTCCCTTTAGATATTATGAGTGTTCTCCATCATCTCAAAAGATCAAATTACTTTACAATATGGGCTTGCAAAAATCCAATTTAATGGATTCTCTTTAATTCCACTACTTAAAACACAAAAGTGAGTTCACCATTGAAATCCTTGCAAAAGTCTGAGAAATTTGACTACAAAGTCGACCAAATTATAAGAAATTTGACAGAAAAAACCTTTTTACACATATAACAAGACTATGGGTCTCATACATGACAAATCAAGATACATTTTTTACAAAAAATCTATGATCCCAAAACAAACTTCAAATTCATCATCCTTGTAGAAAAATGAATCCAACAAGTATAAGCTTTCCCAGGTGTGGAAAATATACTTTATGGCACACTTTTCCATGCAACACATAAACTTATGCAATCTCAACACACACTTCTATGTAGTCCATACTATATTGTACCTTGAGATATGTGCATACTTTTGGATCCATGTACTTTAGGATGTGTGTACATTGGGATCTATGTCCATTAAATAGGTCACGGGCCCCCAACCGTACATGTACCTTCCATAATTATTTGGCACGAGTTTAAATGTTGTTTGTTGGGTTTTTTTATATCAAACAAACCATGTGGTGTAGTGGTTAAACCCCCGCGAATATAGCCCGGAGGTCCTAGTTTCAATCCACACATGCACATATATTGGTTGGCTTTTTGTTACATATGGTTATATGTGTTATAACGATATGTTATATGTGGTTATGTGGTTATACATGTCAGTATATTCTCTAGCCCCTCCATGGACCATGTGTAGGTCACATGGTTTAGTACATAAACCAGGGGTTGGTGGCTTAACCCTCGGCCTCTTTTCCCCCCAAAATGAAACTTAAACCAATTCAAATAATACTTATAACATATATATTTAAGAACTACTAGTGTGGCGCATTGGAATTGGGGGCTTTGTTAAGAATTTGGGAGGTTATGGAGGTTGCGGGTTTGACCCCTGTTGAATCCATAATTTTATATAAACCATACTAATATAGGCCAATGGGAGGCTGCCACGTGGCAACCTCTTAATGGTTATTCCTTTCCAAGTGTCAACATATAATTTACCCAACCATAATAATATAGGCCAATGGGAGGCTACCACGTGGAATCCTCTCATTGGCTATCCCTTGCCAAGTGTCAAGATATAATTTCCTATGTAATTTGTATGGTCTACCAACACATCTTCCCAGTCACTATATGATCAGTCCACATGGCACCTTGGGTGTGGCCACGTCATTTCCATATGGTTGAATAGTCGTGCCACGTTCCCTATATGACCTATATGATCATGTTCCACATGTCACCCTTATAGTGGTGACACATGTCACCTTTGACTTTTTCCATTTGACTTGAACTTTGACCACTCATAACTTTTGCATACGAACTCCGATTGACTCATTGTTTGTGTCACTAGAAAGATAACGATGGGCTCTACACAATGGTGGAATTTTCTCAACCATTTGAGACGGTCAAATTTTGAGCATTTATGGGCCCCTTGGGACTTCTGTGAGCATTTCAAATCCTTCTAGACCTTTGTGAGAATTCCTTAGATCCTCCCGGATCACACCTTCCCATTGAATAACATTTGGACCTTCAAAAATATGGATCATTGGAAATAGAGTGAGAATGCTTCTGCCTCATTTTTCTAGTATCATCCGTCCATATTGCTTGGATAACGAGCACCTGACTCATCACAACTGTAATAAATATAGAAACAATATTGTTGACTAAGTTAACCATTTCCTTAAATTCATAAACTCCACCATTCATTGTCGTAGTAGCTCAACATACTCCATTGATTAGTAAAAAACTAAAAATCAAAACTGAATATAGATATATGAAAGAGAATGAACCATCAACATGTCTTCCCTTCTTAACAAGAACGACATCAACCAAAGGAATTGTTCTTCTTTCAACCATAGGCTATAAACTTAGATCCTGGATACTAGCAATAGCTAGCATGTTCTTTGTAGGGACAACTGCCAAATTCGTATCCATCTGATGATCTCTCACCATGAACTGAATCCCATCCTTGAAGAGATGATACTTGTTCTGTTCCCTATAGAAAATGGTCTTCCTATCATACACGTATGGACTTCCCAAAACCATCCTACAAATGTCGATTGGAAAAACATCTAACTCTACCTCATCAATGAAATTGGATGTGATCACAAATCGTAACTTTCATTTCTTAGTTACATGTACCTAAGCATTATCACAAATCCAACCCAAAGGATACGGTCTCAGATGAGGCCTAGTTTCCAATCCCAAATTCTAAACAACTTGCTTTGAAATAAGATTCACTTATGATCCACTATCAACAATTGTATCAATCGTAGTGTGCTTTGAGATAACTCGTAAATGAAACATGTATTTTCTTTTCCTTCCATCAAGGATTACTTTAGACTTACCAGAAGAACTACGTGAACTGAAACTTGCAATAGAAGATTTACCTTTGATTCTCATAGTTGTGACCTTGGTTTCATCCTCAAAATCTGATCCAATATCCTGAACTATTGTGGTGTTCTTCTTTTTACCCTTTCTAGGCTGAGTCCATTTTGGTCTCAATTTTGGATGCAGCTTCCAACAATGATTCTCATCATGTCCTTTCTTCTCACAATGAGAACATGTAGTCTTATTCTCTTCATTTTTATTCATTGTAGTTGTGTTCTTACTCTTTCCTTTTTCCTTCGACCGCTCCTTGAATTCTTGTGACTCTTCTGACACATCCTCAACAATATGTCTTCCTTTGTTGGCCTCAAGATGAGTAGGTTGTATGGATACTTCATCAATATTAGTAGTATTAAACATCAATATAGTATGGAAAATATATGAGTTCATACCACAAAAATACTTTAAAAGCATCTCAATAGTATGTAATGGAATTCCCAAAGATAATGCCTTCCTCTTGAATTCTCGTGTATAAGCTTGAACAATTTTCCCTTTTCCTTGTCTCATATGTTGCAAATAAATATTTGATGTTTTCATATAATCTAATGGATAAAATTTATTTCTTAAAGCAGCAATCAACGCAATCCATGAAGAAATGATTTTACCATGTTGAATAATATTAGCTTGTGTTTGACTCTCCCACCATATCAATGTTGGGTCGCTCAAGCAAAGAGTAGCCAACTGTATATTTGAAGTATCATGTATGGTTTTTTGTACACTACAATACACTTCAATTTGCTTGACCCAATTATGCAACTTATCTGCATTCAAATCTCCATCATAAGTAGAAAAAGCAAACTTTACATCTAGATTTAACAAAGGAAAATCATGAGAACGAGAACACTTCTTAGAATGTTTTTTCCTCTGATGATAAGAATGTTTTTTTTCATCGGAACAAGAAGATTATTATTATTATTATTATTATTATGATGATGATGATGAGGATGATGATGATGATGGAGATCCTAGAGGTTCTTCACCTTCTTCTCCTCCTTCAGTTGCTTCATTTTTTACCATTGTTTCAATTGGACCACCTTCATTTTGATGAGGAGTTTCTCTCCTCCTTTCTAGGTATTTCCACAATTCCTTCACCATGGTTGTAATGTCAAGGAACATTTTTTGAAACTCCTTATCATCCTTAGAAAGAAAAAAATTCATCCTCCATTTCTTTCCTTCGAAATACATGTTCAATCTCAGGATTAAAAACTTCAAGCGTTCCTTCACCTTGCTTGGATTTGCACCTCGTAAGAATTCACTTGCAAATAAACATCAAAATTAGCTCTTATACCAACTTGATCCAAAAATACTTAGATGTTAGGGTAAAATCACGAAGTTGGATTACACTTTCGTGACAATCTCATCTCCAAAATTTCGAAAAATATTCTTTCGGCCGAACTAATATTATTTTTCGGCTGAAAGATATTTTTTTCGACTGAACTAATTTAAGACCGAGCTATGGAATGTCAAATTGAATGGTACAATGACAATGCCCTCGATTTTTGTGTAGAAATTTAGTCGGATAGATTTTTTTCCATCTGGCAATATCTTTTCGGTCGAAATATATTTAGGCCGAAAACATCATTTGAACTAAAGATTCTTTCGACTGAACTATTATTTCAGCCGAACTATTCTTTCCTCTGAACTATTGTTTCAGTCGAAAACTTCTTTGGCTGAAAAATGACTTATATATTAACCGAACATCGAAATTATAACGTTTTTCTCGACTACTACTGTGACTGACTATATTGTGTGAGGGATCAAGTGTTGGCACAAATTGTGTTGTGTGAGGGACTGTGTTGAGTGTTGGCACAGACTTTGTTGAGTGTTAGCGCGGATTGAGTGTTGGCATGGACTATGTTGTGTGAGGGATTGTATTGAGTGTAGACACGGACTGTCTTGAGTGTTGGCGCAGACTATTTTGTGTGAGGGATTGTGTTGCGTGTTGGCACAGACTATGTTTAGTGTTGGCACAGACTGAGTGTTGGTGCAGACTATGTTGTGTTGGTGCAAACTGGTGTTGGTGGGCACTCATTTGGGTAGTTGTGTTGTCATTTTTCTGGGTGCTCCTTCAGGTTGGTGGGCTATGTTGAAATTACTAAAACAACTAAGAGAGGGGGGGTGAATCAATTGTTATTGTGCTTAAACAATTTTAAGTCTATTAATACATTCTTAATATTTCTTTAAGTGATCATCAACATTATACAGCATATGGACAATAAACATAATGAGCATCATTCACACATAATGTATACACAGATACAAATTTTCACGAGGAAACCCATAAAGGGAGAAAACCTCTTCTTCTTTGAAAATATAGGCAATCTTTTAAGTTCTGTACATAATCTATAATTGAGAGCCAACTCAATGTGAGACTGCTACCTCTGTTTTACAAGCTGCAACTTGTTTGAGAGCACCGACTCTCTTGTTTCTCTAGCACCCACTAGAAGGAAGCACCAACTCCCCTAATGTTCCAGCACCAACTGGATGGAAGCACCAACTTCCAGTTACACAGGCTCCAACCTGTATAATAGAGAACACTCATTCTCCCTTGCACACCCTGCCACCCTGGTTTCTCTGGCTGCAACCAGATGGAAGCTACAACTCCCTGTGTTCAAGATCCCACTTGAACCTCTAAGGACAAAAGTCCTCCCTAGCACCTCCCAACCACCCTTGAATATAAATGAATAATTAAACAACCAACTACATAGATAAATCGATTCTTACCACTTCTTCTCTATTCTGTAAATCTCGTCTTCTTCTAACTATTCTGCAATTCTTCTCTTCCTTTGTTTGTTTTGCAATTATGCTCTACTTCAACTTGTTCTGTCATTCTGCTCTGCTTCAAGTCTTTTCCTCATTTGTTACTCTTCTCTGAGTTTTATCTTACACTGCACATACTTTCAGTCTCACACTGTGCATCCTGTGATTTTCCCTTTCTTACATTTTAATTCATTTTTCGTCCAGAACAACCAACCACGCACAGTCTGTATCTTTTTTTTTTATGCACCACACCCACAACAGTTACACTTCACATCTTCTTAGAAAAAATCAAACTGTCTAAGCAACTGAAACACCAACTGATCAAGAATCGTGACTTAGTTTATTTAACAGATTTGTAACTGATCAATTAACTATGATATGGAACAGTAGCCCTCCGATCATATTCAAACTCACTTGAACCGTTGGATTAAGAATAAAGAATCTTGTGCCTGTTTCTCCATTTCGTAATTCGACATTTTGGGATCCTGGTGAAGCTTAACACCTCTAGCTTCTTCCTCCATCTTCCATCGATGTGCCCAATGGCTGTGACCACACACTTATGCATAAAGAACTTTCGCGATTTCGCATTTCATGAATCTCGAGATGAGGCATGTCAACCCTCCAAGTCGGGATCCCCAAAACCCCAAAATGGAGCTTATTTGAACTGACTCCTTCCCTTCTCATGACCACCGGCACTGACCATAGGCTGTGCCAAAAAGGTACTTCATATTTTTCGAGTTTCCACACCATACTCCATTGAATACAAGTCAGTGAAACTCCAATCGCTTGCCACTTGTCCTATGATTCGACGATTCAGATCTGATCTTGATTCAATAGCTCAGATCATATCGCGATTTCACATATCGCGATTTCGGTGGTTATGTTTCTTGCCTCTTGTTGGCAGCCAATCATTTTTTTTTTAATTGCTCTTAAAAAATGCTGCCTACACCCCTTGTCTCATTAATGAAAAATCATCGTCGCATTGTGCTTCTAGGCATTTGTTTCATTTTTGTGACAATTGCAATTTGGTCTCGATTTGATTTTCACAACTGTAAGTGTGAAAATACCTTTTTCATCGTTTGGACCATAGTCGTCTTTTATCGATTTCTCCAAAAGACACTTCACCATTGGTTTATCACATGACTGCTAAAGGTTTTCTCGAACTTATGTCCTTGAGCATGCTCTTACCTTGATTGCGCATTTGGATATGTTTGATTGCTAAGCTTTTGGGCATAAAAATCTATTGGTTTTATTCTGATCTTATGAAAGTTATAATGGATTTGGTCTTATTTCTTTTATCCTTATTGCTATGGACTTTTCACTTAGTTATTATATGAGGAATTTTGGATCATTATGTTCGAAAGACTTTGGAATGCAAACACTTCAATGTGCAAACGAATACATTGGTAAGTTTATGAAGTTTAATTCAAGAAATAACAACGGTTTGAAGGCGCATGGATTAATCATATTGGATTTTACAAGTTAATGCTTGGTATATTGTTTGGTTGATACTACGTTGAACGATTCATAATTCCAAACCATGTATTGGCATTGATTAATTTTAAAACCTTGATGTTGAACGATTCATTGACACGGTACACAATGGATATGATGGTTGATCGAGCTGTACACTTGGCATGAGTATAACACATGGCATTGGTTCTGCTCCGGTTGATTGGCACGTTAATATGATTACACACCTAATTGCTGGCCGATACACATGGTATAAACGATTATGTTTTGATAACCCTGTACTTAGTCAATTAATACAGTGCGTGACGGTGGTAATCCCACCACCTTCGCATGCATGCAGTCAATTCTGGTCTATTCGAGCTTTTAAGCCATCAAACCTAACGTTTTTCAACTCTGTGCATTGTTTCATTCAGTGTAAACCCTATCATGAACAGAGGTTATGGCTCCTGTCGTAAGAGTCGAGCCTAACGGGTGCCAAGCATTGTTGACATTCAGTGGTGCGTGTAGCGACCTAGAACAATATGGGTGGCTTGCTTTCATAAGGAAGTTTGATGGTTATGACATCACAGAAGCTCAGCAATTTGCATTGTCGTTTGATGGCTGCCAAGCCAAAGTGGGAGATGTCCAGCTTGAAATTACTGAAGAATTTCTCAGCCTAGCCACCAGCTTACCTGCCAAGGGACAAAAATGGTCGAAAATTTGAAAGGTAGATGATGTCCCATGGACATTACTGTTCCAATCTCGCACAGTGAACTCATGTGACAGAGGATTACCTGCAAAGATGTTGAAACCCCGCTGGTATGATCTCTTGATGATTATCAAATGTTTCGTTACCTGTGAAGGAAGGTATGGGTTTATTTTCTTATTCCACCTGCGTTTATTAATGGTTTTCATGGGATTTGAACTAAGTATGCCTTACTATTTGCACCGAAGTCTTTTCAAAATGGCTAAACGATACAAGCATAGCCAGGCTGACACTAGCCTCTTCCATGTTGGGTTGATCAAAATGGTTTTTGTTTACGAGTTAGGGTTACGTCGTGATTCTTGGTATGATTTCCTCACCCGTAATGGTTTTGGAGAGTCTAACCCTCCACAGGTAGATAAGCCCATGGTAGTCGAGAACAAACCTACCCCTGTGCCTTATGATGTTTAATTACCTAGACCTAAGCCCGAGTCACCTACAAGTTTGCCTAAGTCTATGCCAAAACAAATCGAAGCTGTTAAAGCTACAACCCAAAAGACTAGAGCGAAGACTGGTGTTAATACTCGAGGCAAGAAAAATGCAAGATTGATCTCTCGCATGGCGAGGAACAAGTCCAAGCTTCCTGCCAAAACAGAGCCTATCGTTGTTAGTGAGGACTCTGATTTAGACATTGAACGATTTCTCTCTGAAGAATATCCTTACTCTGAGGGATTTTGTAGCAAACCACCTCACGATTTTGTTAGGAACCTTCCTCCTTGTCTGCGGGATAACCCTGACTTTCCTAGTATTGAGCCACTCCATGAAACCCTTGTGGAATCATCAAAACCCCCTTTTGTTCAGCCTGTTGCTGCACCTTGTGATCAATGTGGGTTATGGGTTGAAAGATACTATTTGGATGTACCTACATTGCAATCCAGAATCTACGAGTTGGACAGCCAAGTGGCAGTGCTCACTGGTCAGAATGCAAAGGTGCAACCTTTCGATAAAAAGAAACGAACTACGGGTTCAGTCCTGTTCAAAAACGTCGAGTCTGCCACTGCAATTATCAATTAAAAATTGACATAAGGCCAAGCAGCTGTGATGGTATATTTTCCTCATTTATATTACTCTCTGTACATA
The DNA here is from genome assembly GCA_009831015.1 of Picea engelmannii. Taxonomy (NCBI): domain Eukaryota; kingdom Viridiplantae; phylum Streptophyta; class Pinopsida; order Pinales; family Pinaceae; genus Picea; species Picea engelmannii. Next base: position 172,406 of record ML778445.1, read on the forward strand.
TTTCGCCTGCTCTGTCAGATAAGAATGCTTCGCTGTATATAATGTTTGTTTTTGGTTATCCTTTTAAAATTTGATTGGATTTGGGTCTTGATTCGATAGATCATCGAATAGATATGATTGTTTAAAATTAGCTCAATGTTCTGTTGATAATACAAACTGTTAATATTTTTAGTCCGTTGATTGGTATCCCGAATTTTGAATACAGTCGATGGTGTAATTCAAATTGGTTAACTGTTTCAGTTTCATTCGACCAAATTTCATATTTTTCTATGGATACA
>ML778445.1:184835-197549 GCA_009831015.1 Picea engelmannii
ATTCGAATTTGTTATGGATGTGAGGAGCAGTTGGAAGATATCTTAAAGATTCCACTTACATTTTTAGTCACTTAGTTTAAGAGATTTTTGGGATTATTCCCAGATTGTGTAAACTGTTTGCTATTATTCACAAGGATGTTTTATCTTATGAGAAACTTATATAAACCTATGGTTTTGTAATAATCCACAATCATCAGTTGGTGGAAGAACATGGATATGTAACTCTGATTCAAACTGGAGCAGAATTGATGCGTTGTTATAGCTTTTGCTTTTCAATATATCGACACTTTGTTCCAAGTTTTGTATATCATTTTGTTTATGGTTTAGTATTACTTTGTTATCTAAATCACATGCATTTGATATAATTTCTTACTGTTATACATATCTTGTTCCTTCCAAAGAGATAAAGAACATAACAGTTGTAGATTCATTTTATGAATGATGTCTTTGTCTTCTTCGTAGGCTGAATTGTTATATAAGTTTTCTTCATTATAGGTTTCCCTTTTGCAGGAGATTTATCATCACAAAACTGTTATGATTTCTTTTATTTCTTGTTTTTCCTGTAACATACTTCAAGAAGCAGCACAGCTGATCGTTTTCGAGAATCTTAAGGTCTAAATGGTGTGAATTTCTTCCTCCAACCAGCTTAAGAAGTCATCTTGCACAGGGCAGACTTGGAGCGTTTCCAGGTCAACTAGTTAGGTGTTTATTGCTTTGATTAATTAGTATAATATAAATGATAGTTTAGTTAGATTTATATTACATTGTTTAATTTCAGTAATATAGATTAGATTGTTTAATTTCAGTTAGCTTTATTTCTTTTTCATAAATACAAAAAGATAAAAAGAGATTCTTGGCTGTCTCAGGGCAGCGATCACATGAGTTTTGCAGGTTTTAACTAAATCTGGAGTTTGTCCATATTGTATATTTGTGAATAAGGAATATCATAGCTGATAATTAGGTAGTTGATTTGAGTTATTATAATCATAGTTAATATCTTGTATATATAAGTAGTTAGTAATTTATAGTTAGATTAGTGTAGTTAGTTTAGCTTCTTTTATTAGTTTAGTTCTTTTAGTTTCTAGTTTCCCTTTAGATTTCTTAGCTCAAATCATTTCTCTTTGGTTTCCATATGAGACCTTAGGGCAGCCAACGGAGCCGTTAAACTCGTCAGGGTGGTCCATTCCAAACGGCTTGGGTTATTAGACAACCTCGGACCGGTTCCACTCTCCCAGTTGACGGACGGTCAATTTCGCCCGTCAACACCTCTCCAAGTCGCGATTTGCGAAACTTGGAGATGGAGCTCGGATCAATGGTCCACGTTCTTGGTGATCCGACGGTCCTGATCTTTTTGCGATCTCACATCTCATTGTTCCTTAGATAAAGGTTCTCATCACTCCACGTCATGGTAGGCGAGACTCCAAGATGGAGCTGGATCAACGGTCCACAACAAACCTCGATCTGACGACTAAGATAGTTTTGCAATTTCACATATCGCAAATTCGAGAGGTTAGGGAACCCCGTTCCTTTGACTTTCCTGTCAGCGACATGACGATCTTTCACCACTTGTCGTACCTAAAGATGGATGGTCCTCCTTATTTCGGGATTTTGTGAGCCCTCTTCTCCTTGCACTTTAATGAATGTGCAGGTTCTCCTTGATCCAACGATGGTCGGAACTTATGCTCAGATCTGACGCCTGAGATCTGTCCTCCTCTTCTGGGCATTCTTATTTTCTACAATCATATGTGACGTTCCTCCTTCTTTTGGGAACTAAAATGGGATCCAATGATCATAAATGTTGCTTCTCCTCCTGATCTTACTTTGTTCCGCTTACTTTGATTTTTCCATCGATGATCTGCCAACAATCCTCTGCACTATCTCTTCTGAGCTTATTTGAATCTTCTCTGCAATGTCTTCTCATAATGCCCATCTATTACATCTGTCTGTACTCATGCCATCTTGATTGTTGTACTTTCCAGCAATTTAAAGCATACAAGCATGCGCTATCTGTTAAATATTTGCCAATAGGCTGAGCTTCAACTAAGCTCCAAATTCGCAGTGATATTTTAGTTTTTCTTTTTCTTTTAATTTTAATTTTAATTTATAAACGGGGATTTGTAGCCAAGCTGTGGGTGGGTGCGGACGTGCTGTTGTGTTGGTGTTGGTGGGCGCTCTATGGAAAAAATTTATGTTACAAGGGAAAAATTCTCTATGTCCAAGGGAAAACCACAAAAGACAGGTGTGACTACAAAAATCAACTCAATTCCAACATATGTTATATAAACTAATATGAAATACAAGAAAGAGGCTTACCTTGATCCAATGTTTGATGATGTTCCACCGTGGATAATTTTGACCCAAAGCTTTATACCTACAAACAAGCAGAGCAAGTATACAATGATAATATAAAAGGGGTTAGCACATCAGATAGAATAATCCATTAATAAACATTACAAACATGCCCATGGATAATAATCATATATTTGCAAGATATTAATAGGATGGGAAAGGAGTATTTATTTTAATAATTGATCAGCATAAGTGACAACGATACAGACTTCCATGTCGGCATAATTTGAAACCAAGAAACCAAGTTCCTTCCAACTGGGTGATGCAGGAGCATCTCAAGCGAGCCAACGTGAAAGCAAAAGGCAGCTGGACAAGTGCCAACACAGATTTTGAAATTACCTTGAAGTTGATGTGCGATCTTAAATGAAGTCATTAAGAAGAAGCACACTTGTAAAATGTAAATGGACCTTGAGCCATTCTCTCTAGTCCTTAGTAGGTAGAAGGCATTTATGGTAGTTAATGTAAAGTAGATAGAATTCAATTCTAGATTAGACTGTTTTAGAGCGCAAGAGGGAAACGGGATATAGACACCCTCTTTGTGTATTGTAACATTAGAAGGCAACATTATCAGAGAGAGAGAGCATAGAGGAGAGACAAAGAGCTGTGTAGTAGACTCCATGTATAGAAGTTATGAATTAATACAAAGAAAGATGTGATTCAGACTCATGGTGTTCATATATTCTCTGTGTATGCATCTTTGAATGTTATGCTCATGAATGTTTTACTCTTTTTGTCATGCAATTGATTTTATGCTATGTATGAATGATTTCTTGTTGAATGTTTGAAATCTAAGAGGAAAGGGTAATGGAATGAGTTTCAATTGTTTCTCTATTTGAGCAAGAGTTCTTGCAAGGAGTGCAGTTGAAGTGTCCGCAAGGAGTGAATTGACAAAAGGTTCATAGATTTGTCTATGGAAGCTCAGAAGAGATAGCTTTTGTTCTCATTCACATAGAAGTGCAGTCAGGCACAGGAGCCATGCAAGGAGTGCGCATTCCAAGTGAAGTCTCAGGGTTGCGAGCCTAAGAAAAGAATTTAGAGACTCCTACTGTAGGAGTGTGCAGGGTCGAAGGGATTCAACCATTTGAAAAAGTTTGAGGGTTTGCCGCAAGGAGTGCGAGTAGGGATTCTATGAAAGGTTCAGAGGCAGAGAAAGTTCATAGGGATTTGAAGTCTTCAAGGGTCGTTGAAGGAAGGAGAAGAGACCAAGTACTTTGAATTCTGAAAGAAGGCGTAGCGATGTCCAAACCAGGAAGTTCTCAGAGGAAAGAACAGACGGTCGGAATTCTCGGTGGAGAATTTGAGAATTCGCAAAGTCCCCTGAGCCGTTAGATCTCAGAGGGAAGAAGGAGAGATACGGCAAGTATTCCCGAAGGTGTAATCTTAGGAGGGATAGAACCATCAATCCAAGGCAGCAAGGGTCGTTGAATTTATGCATGGATACTTGTTTCGGGTTTTCATGGGTGGAAGTCACGTAAACATTGCAACGAGAATCACAATATCTCGAAATGCGACATCCCGACAGCCAAAGGATTTTTGTGGGCCATGGAGGAGTCAACGAGTGGACAGGTGGCGTACCATTGACACAGAGTAAACTCTATTGACCGTTTCGGAGTTTCATGGAAAGTGAAGTCCCAAAAACTTTGCATTAGGATTCGCGATATCGCGAAGTCCGAAGTGCCGACAGAGCGAAAGGACCATTGAAAATTCAACCGTGCGAGTGTATCAGATTTTCGTAAAATTGAGATTCAGGAGTCGAAAAGGCAAGTTTCTCGACCTTGCGATCACCGAAATCGCGATAAGAAAAATCCTGAAAAGGAAAGAAGAAAGGTTAGCGTTGACTGTTTCAGGTTTCGAGGATTCGAGAGACCAACGCTCAATTGCCAGACTTGCGAAGTTGCGAAGTCCGATCTCCCAAGTGTAAAGAGGGGATCTCATGAGAGTTTTATGTGGGTGCAGAGTTCCCGATAGGGAAATAGAAGATCCGTTTAGAGTTCTTCGGGCCGGCGAAAAGGAAAGATCTTGTGCTGATGTCGACCTTTCGACCTACGGGTTGTAGAGGGAGCGTGCGTCGGTGTTAGTTTGGTATCAGAGTGAAGAAAGGTTCTTTGATTTCTATAGCAGAGAAGGAAGAGAATTCACCATGATGCCAAGGAGAAGGGACAGGCAAACACCTGATCCCCCAGAGGATAGGGAAATGCCGAGAAGAAGAGGCAGGTAGATGACAGATCTAGCCATTGAGAGAGAGATGCGTGATCTATGAACTAGACTCGAAGACATGGAGACAACACAAAGACGTATAGTCAGTGATAGGGATCTTAGTGATTTCGAAAGTGAGATTGAGGCTAAACATGAAGAAGAAGTTGTTGCTGAAGATGCATCAAACGAACGTTTGATTAGAGCTATTACAAGAATGGGTGCAAGAGAGAAGATGGACATTCCATTTTATGAGGGAAATTTGGATGCAGAGAAGCTTCTAGACTGGATTAGAGCTCTGGACACATACTTTGACTATGAAGATGTCGAGGAAGACAAGAAGGTCAAGCATGCTGTCACAATATTAAAGGGACATGCAGCATTGCGGTGGGATGAACTACAAGCTAACAGATGCTGCAAGGGCAAGCAGAAGATCAATATCCAAGACAGAATGATCATGAAGATGAAGGTGAAATTCATCCCCAGAGATTATCAAATTACTCCTTTCAGGAGGATGCAGAACCTGAGACAGAAGCTGATGACAGTGAAAGAATACACTAAGGAATTCTATAAGCTGAACATCAGGGCAGGTCATCGGGAGAGTGATAATGAAAAGGTTTCCAGATACATGAATGGCCTGAGATATGATATTCAATATGATATGAGCATGGTAACCATCCGAACGGTGGAAGATTCTTATCAAATGGCTCTGAAAGTGGAAGAGAAGTTGAGCCGAAAAAAGGGTCAGAGAGGCCGAGGCAGAAGTTAGCCCAGAGGCAAATCAGTTGCCCAGGACAAATATCAGAAGCCCAAGGAGGATTGGAAGAAACCTAAAACTTGAATTGAGAAAGGTGGGACCTCACAAAGAGGACAACATACTTAGCAGAGAGGAGATTATGCAGATAACAATACTTTTCCTCATACTAGAGGTAGAGGAAGAGGAAGAGGTGGAGTGATAACATGCTTCACATGTGGAAAGAATGGGCACAAGTCATACGAGTGTCCAGACAAAAAGAAGGAGAGTGGAGAAGCTCACATAGCCAAAGCACAGAGGCGGGATGTTGAGGCAGAAGACGCTGAAGGCGGAAGATTGTTGATGATGCTAAAATCTCTTTTGACACCAGAGAAGGAAGTGGAGAGTTCAGTCCAAAGGACCAGACTTTTCTGGACTGCTTGCAAGACCAAGGATAGGGTATGCAAGGTCATTGTAGACAGTGGTAGCACGGATAATCTCGTTTCTACAGAGATGGTAGAAAAGCTGGAGCTAGAGACGATGGATCATCCAAGCCCGTACAGAATTTTGTGGCTACAAAAAGAACATCAGGTAACTGTCACTAAACAATGTTTAGTTGAATTTAAGAGGAGGATATAATGATAAGATATTATGTGATGTTATTCCTATGGATGTTTGTCATCTATTATTGGGTAGACCATGGAAATATGACAGGAATGCGATTCATGATGGGAGAATGAACACATACACCCTGGAGAAGAATGGGAGGACTCACATGTTGCTTCCAATTAAGGATAAGGAGGTGAAACCTGAAGTAAGCAACACAATACTTCTAATGAGTGGGAAATAACTTCTTACCGAGGTTAATAAGAAGGAGGATCCACAATTCATAGTGGTCAGGAAACCAAAGATTATTTTGACCAGCACAAGAGTGGATGATTTACCAGAAGAGATTCAGGAACTATTGGAAGAGTTCATTGATATAGTAGTGGATGAATTACCTCATTCGTTGCCACTGATCAGAAGTGTGAGTCATCATATTGATCTCATACCAGGAGCCAGTTTACCAAATAAATCCGCGTACATATTGATGCCACAGGAGAATGAGGAGGTCAAAAGATAGGTCCAACAGTTGTTGGACAAAGGTTTGGTCAAGGAAAGCTTGACTCTGTGTGTTGTTCCAATAGTACTCAGTCCGAAGAAAGACGGAGGCTGGAGGATGTGTATTGACTTGAGGGTGATTAACAAGATAACCATCAGGTACATATTTCCATTGCCAAGGATGGATGATCTGATGGATTTCTTGAGTGGAGCAAAGTATTTTTCAAAGATTAATTTGAAAAGTGGTTATCATCAAATTCGCATGAGAGAAGGTGATGAATGGAAGACAGGATTCAAAACTAACGAAGGGTTGTATGAATGGTGTGTTATTCCTTTTGGCTTAACAAATGCACTGAGTACCTTCATGAGGTTGATGAACGAAGTCCTAAAGGAGTTCATCAGAAAAAATTTCATTGTGTATCTGGATGACATACTGGTTTATAGTAAAACAGTGGAAGAGCATCTGAAGCATTTGGCTACAGTGATGCAGAGGTTACAACAGGAGAAGATGTTGATAAATATGAAGAAGTCCTCATTCATGAAGACAGAGCTCATTTACTTGGGATTTGTTATTTCTGCAGATGATTTGAGGATGGATCCAGATAAGGTGGAGGTAATCAAGAATGGGCTATCACTGAAGAATATCTTTGAGGTGAGAAGTTTTCACAGATTGGCTAGTTTCTACCGAAAGCTCATCAGGAATTTCAGTGGAATTAGCGCAACGATGATGGATACAGTGAAGAAAAGACACAAATATTTTCACTGGACAGAAGAGGCTGAGAAAATTTTTAATTTGTTGAAGAGGAAGATCACAAAACAACCAATTCTAGTGTTGTCGCATTTCCGAAAGACATTTCAAGTGAAATGCGATGCAAGTGGATTTGCAATCGGGGCAGTCTTGAGTCGAGAAGACATGCTGATAGGATATTTCAGTGAGAAGCTTAATGAAGAAAAAGTGAAATACTCAACTTATGATAAGGAGTTTTATGCTATTGTACAGGCATTAAAGAAATGGAGGCATTACTTGATTCCGAAAGAATTTGTCTTATACAGTGACAATCATGCATTGCAGTTTGTGACTCAATAGGAAAAGTTGAATCAAAGACATGTCAAATGGGTAGAATATATGTAGAATTTCACTTTTTTGATTAAACATATTTCTGGTATTGCTAACAAATTTGTTGATGCTTTGAGCAGGAAGTGTTTGTTGTTACAAGAGTTCAAGGTCAAAACGTTAGGTTTTGATGATCTTAGGAACATGTATGCAGATGATCAGGATTTTAAAGAAGCGTATGAAGTAGCTAAGAATCCAGTTCTCAGAGATAGAAGCCAATGGACAGAATACATGATCCAGGAAGGATTACTATTTAAGAGTAATCAATTGTGTATTCTGAAATGCTCCATGAGGGAGAATCTGTTAAAAGAGAAACACAGTGGAGGATTGGCATGACACTTTGGTCACGAAAAGATGTTTTCAAAGCTGAATGAGTCATATTTTTGGCCAGGAATGCGAGCAGATGTTAAGATATTCATGGACAGATGCAGAATTTTCCATCATTCGAAAGGAAGAAGACAGAATGTGGGGTTTTATCAACCATTTCCCATACCAGAAAGGTCGTGGGATGCAATCAGCATGGATTTTGTATTGGGGTTGCCAAGAACAAAAAGAGGATTTGACTCAATCTTTGTGGTGGTGGATATATTTTCCAAGATGGCACACTTCATTCCATGTCAGAAGACCAGTGACGCAACTCACATTGCGAATCTATTTTTCAAAGAGGTCATTCGACTTCACGGTTTACCAAGAAGTATAGTTTCAGATCGAGATACTAAGTTCATAGGGAATTTTTGGAGGACCTTATGGAAGAAGCTGGGAACTAACTTGTCATTTAGTTTGGCTTATCATCCTCAGAAGGATGGACAGACGGAAGTGGTGAACAGAAGTTTGGGAGACTTGTTGAGAAGCTTGGTGACAGAGCACCACAGCGAGTGGGCCAACATATTACCACAAGAGGAGTTTTCTTATAATGATTCAATCAACAAGAGTACAAGGAAGAGTCCATTTCAGACTGTCTATGGCATGCAACCAAGAGGATTTTCTGAGCTGAGGGATTCATAACAGATTGCAACTAGAAGCGCTAGTGCAGAAGAATTGGCAGAGGGGATGAAAGAACTTCACAACCAGGTGAAGGAGCGATTGCAGAATTCAAATCAGGAGTATAAGCATAGAGAAGATCAACACAGAAGACAACTTCAGTTTGAGGTTGGTGATTTGATTCTGGAACATTTGAGGAAGGAAAGGTTCCTGAGAGGAACATATAATAAATTGAAGATGAAGAAAATTGGGCCATGTAGGGTCTTGAAGAAATTTGGGGTGAATGCTTACGAGATTGAATTACCCGATGGGAGCGGAATTTCTCCGATATTCAATATCTCAGATTTGTACCCATATAAATATGAGGAAGTAGGGATAGGATATGAGCAGCCAGTGATCCAGTGGACAAAGAAAATGCTAGTTGTAGAGAAGCCGCAAATGGAGTGCATACTGGATAAAAGAATAAGCAAGAAGACCAGGCGAAAGAAATACTTTGAGTATTTGGTCAAATGGAAGAACCATCCAGTTGAAGATGCCAGCTGGGAGAACGAAGTGGAGATCCAGAAGAATGGACACACAGTGCGTGAGCTCATGGACAGGAACCCATGAAAACTTTCAAGCGAGGGAGTATGATGCAGGAGCATCTCAAGCAAGCCAGCATGAAAGCAAAAGGCAGCTAGACAAGTTCCAACACAGATTTTGAAATTACCTTGAAGTTGATGCGTGATCTTAAATGAAGTCATTAAGAAGAAGCACACTTGTAAAATGTAAATGGACCTTGAGTCATTCGCTCTCGTCCTTAGTAGGTAGAAGGCATTTATGGTAGTTAATGTAAAGTAGATAGAATTCAATTCTAGATTAGACAGTTTTAGAGCGCAAGAGGGAAATGAGATATAGACACCCTCTTTGTGTATTGTAACATTAGAAGGTAGCATTATCAAAGAGAGAGCATAGAGGAGAGACAAAGAGTTGTATAGAAGACTCCATGTATAGAAGTTCTGAATTAATACAAAGAAAGCTATGATTCAAACTCATGGTGTTCATATACTCTTTGTGTATGCATATTTGAATGTTATGCTCATGAATTTTTTACTCTTTCTGTCATGCAATTTCTTTTATGCTATGTATGAATGATTTCTTGTTGAATGTTTGAAATATGAGATGAAAGGGTAATGGAATGAGTTTCAATTGTTTCTCTATTTGAGCAAGAGTTCCTGCAAGGAGTGCAGTTGAAGTGTCTGCAAGGAGTGCGTTGACAAAAGGTTCATAGATTTGTCTCTGGAAGATCAGAAGAGATAGCTTTTGTTCTCATTCACATAGAAGTGTAGTCAGGCACAAGAGTCATGCAAGGAGTGTGCAGGCCAAGTGAAGTCTCAGGGTTGCGAGCCTGAGCAAAGAATTTAGAGACTGCTGCTGTAGGAGTGCGCAGGGTTGAAGGGATTCAACCATTTGAAAAATTTTGAGGGGTTGCCACAAGGAGTGCAAGCAGGGATTCTCTGAAAGGTTCAGAGGGATTTTAATTCTTCAAGGGTCGTTGAAGGTAGGAGAAGAGACCAAGTAATTTGAAGTCTAAAAGAAGGTGTAGCAACGTCGAACCCAGGAAGTTCTCAGAGGAAATAATGGACGGTCGGAATTCTCGGTGGAGAATTCGTGAAGTCCTGTGAGTCGTTATATCTCACAGGGAAGTAGGAGAGATACAGAAAGTATTCCCAAAGGTGTAAGCTCAGGAGGGATAGAACCATCAATCCAAGGCAGCAAGGGTCGTTGGATTTACGCGTGGATACTTGTTTCGGGTTTTCGTGGGTGGAAGTCCCATAAACATTGCAACGGGAATCGCGATATCCTGAAACGCGACATCCCGACAGCCAAAGGATTTTTGTGGGCCATGGAGGAGTCAGCGAGTGGACAGGTGGCATACCATTGACACAGAGTAAACTCCGTTGACCGTTTCAGAGTTTCATGGAAAGTGAAGTCCCAAAAACTTTGCATTAGGATTCGCGATATCGCGAAGTCCGAAGTGCCGACAGAGTGAAAGGACCGTTGAAAACTCAAACACGCGAGTGTATCAAAGTTTCATAAAATCGAGATTCAGGAGTCGAAAAGACAAGTTTCTCAACCTTGTGATCGCCAAAATTGCGACAAGGAAAATCCCGAAAAGGAAAGAAGAAAGGTCAGTGCCGACTGTTTTGGGTTTTGGGGATTCGAGAGACCAACGCTCAATCGCCAGACTTGTGAAGTTGTGAAGTCTTATCTCCCAAGTGTAAAGAGGGGGATCTCATGAGAGTTTGTTGTGGGTGAAGATTTCCTGATAGGGAAATAGAAGATCCGTTTAGAGTTCTTCAGGTCGGTGAAAAGGAAAGATCCTGTGATGACATGGACCTTCCGACCTACGGGTTGTGGAGGGAGCGTGCTTCAGCGTCATTGGGTCTCCACCACTTCAATCCTCCACTAAAGGAAATTTCATGGGAAAGAGGCGATGAGGTCCTCTCAACAATAGGGAAAGAGCTTGGGGGATGAACACTGTGTTCAGACTTGAGGGACAGAGGGATGCAGACTCAATATGAAGTAATTTCTTGAGAGTAACTTTGATTTCAAAGTTGAATGCTTTCTCCTTATTTTCCATAGGTCGAAATTGTGCTATTATAGCCTTCAGGATGCAACTGAACGGTCAAGTCAAAACATTTCCAGTATATGGAAGGCCAAGGATCAGAGATCTCCTATCATGACATGGAAACCCAACCTCATTTTGTATTTTCTAGCACAAATCATGATGTACGCAGGTTGTAGTGGATCAGAAATCATATACACATCTTGCATAGTAGATAGGGAGTGTATATGTGGAAAAATGTATATTTTTATCTCTGTATTTATCAAAATGGGATGATAAGTCTGCAAAGGGAAATGGAAAAAGGCCCTCTATGAAAGATAGAAATGGTGAGGAAAATATTTCTATAACAAATGCCCCCTAATATGTGATATCAGAGGAGTATATGTGATGGCCGAAATACATTATAAATAACCCAGAAGTGGAGTGGTAGAGAACCAGCTGGATGAACTCAATTACTCATTACATTATGTACTGACTTTGCATACATGGCTGCTAAGAATTCAAAATAGATCCATGTGTAAAATATACCAAACAAGTGTTCATGGCCATGAATAGGAAAACACAAATGTGGTTACATGCCAAACATTGTCATGGTCACGAACAAGGCCTAGTGAAACCAGTCTCAAAATCAATCTAAAGATATATGTATACTACAAAGTACAATCTGATCTCCCATGATCATTGAAGTCAAATAGGTACTAGTCCAATGAAGGGGAAGCAACAGACTAGGAAAGTTCTGGCCACATAATGATGTCTTCAAGTATTCTACACTATCCACCAAGGTTGCAAGTCTACATCATGTGAATCTATGAGTTGAGGTTGAACACGATGATACATCATTTGATTACCGGTCATTGAGGTATACCGTTAACAAACGAGAGATAGCCTACTAATAATGAAAGTAGGTATCAAGGCACCAAGTACATTCCTATAAGCGTGAAAAATGAATTGATGTCGAATACTTGAGAAATCCATTGATCAAGAGACATTGATGTATTCCCATATGTCAATAGTGATAGAGCCTGCCACTAATGACCACAAGCCTCAAGGTACTCATAAAACTCTAGGTCCCATATCCAGAATAAATGAGCTGAAGTCGATGGAAAGAGACTCACTGAAAGGAGATCATTGAGGCATCTCTCATTAGTCAACACGAGGAAAAAAGAAGGAGCTTCATGATTTGGTAAAGTTCGGACAAAGAACATCTTCACAAACAAACGACCTTGTGCATATTTTGTGTGTGCCAAATGAAAGCGGTACACAAAAAAGACCCTCTGAATAACAACCAATAATGAAAAATTGTTGATAAAGGTGAGGAAACCACCAATAAGGCTAATGGCATCAAAGACGCTGCACGAATCCCAAAGTGTGAATAGATGTCTTGTCGTCGAACACAAGGGAAACCACCTAGTCAACAACCAATGATGAAGTATCGATTGTTGGGTTCAAGGTGATGTTATAACCCTAAAATGCACCATACAGGCTTACCTGGCAACTCATGCCTCTTCCTAGCCAAAGCCATGCTAAGTAATTCCTCAAAAACCACTTAAAAACAAGCAACCCGCGCCCTAACTTCTCACTGGGCGCGGGCATCCGCTTGTTGTCCTCTTACTGCACGCGGGTATCCGCGGGCTA
>ML778445.1:204597-220207 GCA_009831015.1 Picea engelmannii
ATGAGGGAGCAAAAGGAATTACACTATCTATGATAACAAATACTGAGCATGAAATCCTATGGTCAACTAATAATCAAAGAGCATACAAAAAATTCAAATGGATAATATGCATGCAAATGGGCTAAAGTGGTTGAGTGGCCTCCCTCGCTAAAGAAGGTATGTCTCATCCAAGAGGGACCTCAAACTCCCCACTAAAGTTTGGAGATAACAAAATCAATTATAGGGTCCCTCGTGGGCTTAACAACCAGTCGGTTAGATCCCCCCAGAGAGGTAATCCTCCATAAAGGTTGTTTGTTGTTCGACCCCTATCTGACCCAGGATACAAGTAGAATAACCCCTGGAACTAACCTATGAGATACCTAAATCAAGAAACTAATAAACCACTTTATAACCTATGCAAAGGTGAGCATTCATAAGTCTATATCACTGTATGGGCAGGGTAGCAAAGCCCTAAACCTTGAAAGAATCACCTCTCAAGGAGGTAGCAAGATCCCCAAATAAAAATAAATCCACAGAAATATCTCTGACGTTAGGTGATTGTCCAGGGGTTATCCCTTCAACTAACTTCGTGTGACCTCATGATTAACTCTGGTATGAGCAGAGCCTCCTGATATTACCAATTATACAATGGACTTCTCAACTCCCTGTCTCAGACACATATGTTGATTTAGTTGCCTTGGAGAAATTTACTCACAAGATCCTATTCCAAGGCACTAAATCCTAGGCTAGTTTGTGCACCCTAAAAAATAAAATTGTGACTAATCAATTTTATTTTAAAGCGTAATTTTATTGGCCTTGGTTACTCAAAAAGGTATGGAAGTGAAAACTCATGATGTTATGACTCTGCAAGAAAATAAATATGGATATAATGCAAAGTCTGTCTTTAACTTTTTAATGAATGATATGCCAATAAGAACAGTGTAGTCTTCAATTTCAACTCTGCAATTCAGAAGTAAAATTGAATCTTTCACTAAATGTGCTAAGCTAATGATAAAGATTCAAAGACGAAAATGCCAACTAATGAAAAATGCCTAATTTTTGTATTTTCAATATACTAAAAAGAATATGCATGGACTGATGAGCAACCTGATATATAAATTCTACTATGTATAAAAGAAATAAGTCAAGTAGAATACCAAGCAACCACACAAACAACCCAGAGAACAAGGACAAATAAAAAATGGAAAACAAAGAGAAAGACTACCCCCAAAAATTCAACTCCAAACAGGTTTCTTGTCATCCCAGATAATCTCAACAGACACTATAGAGACCCAAGAAGGCTCAACAATCTTCAAATCCCACCCAACCGTCACTAAACCATGAAAACAAGAAAGGGGAAGTGGTATACGCAACTGTTCAGGAGAACAGAGCATATATACGCTTCTTGCAGTGAGACAACAAGTGTGTATACGTGACTGTCAAGGCAAAAAGGGCGTATATTCTTTAAAACAAGGCCAGGCAAGGGCAAAAGGCTGAAAACTCAGACCCAGAGTGAACAGTACATGTCAAGTAGTGATATGACAAGAAACACAAAGGAAAAAGAGAAATGTAAGAAGAAAAAGTACTTCAACCCTTAGAAGGAAGATCTCTCCCTAGTGGAGTTGCCATTTCTGTTACAAGGGAAAAACTCTCTATGGCCAAGGGTAAACCACAAAAGATAGGTATGACTGCAGAAATCAACTCAATTCCAACATATGCTATATAAACTAATGTGTAATACAAGAAAGAGGCCTACCTCAATCCAACGTTTGATGATGTTCCACCATTGATAATTTTGACCCAAAGCTTTATACCTGCAAGAAGTTCTCAACAAACAAGCAAAGAAAGTATATAGTGATAATATAAAAGGGTTTAGCACATCAGATAGCATAATCCATTAATAAACATTACAAATATGCCCGTGGATAATAATCATATATTTGCAAGATATCAATAGGATAGGAAAGGAGTGTTTCTATTAATAATTGATCAAGATAAGTGACAACGATACAGACTTCTGTGTCGGCACAGTTCGAAACCAAGAAACCAATTTCCTTCCAACTCGGTCTCCACCACTTCAATCCTCCACCAAAGGAAAGCTCATAGGAAAGAGGCAATGAGGTCCTCTCAACAATAGGGAAATAGCCTAAGGGTTGAACACTGTGTTCAGACTTGAGGGACAAAGGGATGAAGACTCAATATGAAGTAATTTCTCCAGAGTAACTTTGCTCTCAAAGTTGAATGCTTTCTCCTTATTTTCCATAGGTCGAAGTTGTGCTCTTATAGCCTTCAAGATGCAACTTAAGGGTCAAGTCATAACATTTCCAGTATATGGAAGGCTAAGGATCAGAGATCTCCTGTCATGACATGGAGACCCGACCTCATTTTGTATTTTTTGGCACAAATCCCAATGTACATGGGTTGTAGTGGATCAACAAGCATATACTCATCTTGCATAGCAGATAGGGAGCATATATGTGGAAAAATGTATATTTTTAGCTCTGGATTTATCAAAAGGGGATGATAAGTCTGCAAAGGGAAATGGAAAAAGGCCCTCTGTGCAAGATAGCAATGGTGAGGAAAATCTTGCTATAACAATTATATGGACCTGTATTAGACTCGATTAAAGTGTAATATATGACTAGAGATCTAATCCCATATGAGTTATAACATCAAGATTATTCCCTAAGTAATGATAGAAGAAACATGGACCCTTCATTAAACGTAATGATACTACTAGTATGATTACCCTTTTCCCATACTTGCTTGAATACAAGCTATGTTATAGAGCTCATATTAGTGTAATACAAATGCTTAAACTAAACACAATGACTAGAATGTAACAACTTGGAATCCATAACTCTTAGTGGTATCACTTACAGCTTATTCAAGCTAACTAAGCAAGCTCATATTGCTTTGATTATAGTCTTCTTAATCAGTGTTCTTAATCTTGTTACTAATCTTCATTAGCCTTACATCATACTTATTATAGATATGACATATCCTTGCAATGGTTTGTTCATTACTAGTATAACAAAAACTCTTTATGTAATCAATTGATTAGGAGTTACTGATAACATATCATGCTAATTGGTTAGTACGAATACACTTGATTACCTTACTTGCACTCAATACTAGCTCGTATCCTAATAAGGTGTATCGTGTCTCACATACATACCTATTGTATTCATGTTCTACTTGCTTTGATCATAGTAGTAATACCCTTAATAGTGCACTTCTACCATTACTTTCAAATTTTGTGTATGCCCCTTTCAAAATATCACCAATTTTTCAAAGGCTTAGAATTAGAAATAATGACCTCCTTTATATAAAAAACAATATTATTATTAAATATCTAAACTTTAACTCACTCAAATATTTATCATATTTATCGAGATGATCCTATGTAGTACCCCAACCAACCATAATATATTATACACTATAACAAGTAAACTATGCATGTTGGAAAATATGCATAATATATTGGAAAATATGGAAAATATATGTGAATGATCAAATTTCAAAACAAAACATCCTAGAAAAGCATTTTCTAGATCACAAAGATAATGTAAGAATATCACCTAAAATACTCCATTAGCATCATTGTAGACATTACCATTGGGACCATTAAATTTGTGACAATTAAGACCCACTCAATTGCATCTTCTTCAAAATATATATGCCATTAAAAATCACATTACTATTTGTAGAAATAGGCTTAATTACCACCATAAATTTTGTGACAATTAAGAATCACTTAATTGCATCTTCTTCAAAATACATATCACTCATTCCTACCATTAATAAATTATTAGCTTGTATTTGTAATCCCCTTGCTTGTTGTTTTACTGAATTGATTTCCCTTGGAAAACCCAACATCTGATTTCAATGACTTCAATGTGTGGGTTTTATTGATTATTATGAAAAGATTGTGGTTTTATGTTTTATACTTTATCCCTTTAGTCATCAGTCTGTGCCTAAGCAGTTAGACAGAAGCTGAATCGATGGTCATCACTTTGGTGTTTAAATACCTATAGATTCAAATGCCTTTCTTTTCTGTGCATGGATGATGCATGAAGGATAATAATTTTCCCTAGTGTATATCCCTTTACTTATCTTTGAATTGATCAAGTCATTTCTAAATGTTTAGTCTTTGCGCATTCTTATGAATGAGTACCTCTGTGGCTTGATTGATTAAAAAATTGATTTCTCTCTACGTTTTTAATTGCTTGAACTTGGGTACATCTTTGCATTTTTATTGATAAACTTTGCATTGTGAATGATAAACCTTTGAGTTGAATGGCAATCCCTTGGCGAACCAAACTTCTGATTTCAATGAGATCTTTGTGTGGGTTTTATTGATTATTATAAATAGATTGTGTTTTTATCTTCCATCCCTTATCCCTTTAGTCATCAGTCCGTGCCTAAGCAATCGGCCAGGAGTCGAATCGACGGTCATCACTTCAGTGTTTAAATACCTATCGATTCAAATTCCTTCCTTTTATGTGCATGGATTATGAGTGAAGGATAAAAAAATTCCATGCTATATATCCCTTTACTTATATTTGAGTTGATTAATTCATTGTTGAATGTTTAGTCTTTGCGCCTTCTTATGAACGAGTACCTCTCTAGCTTGATTGATTAAAACTTTGATTTATCTCTACGTTTTTAATTTCTTGAACTTGGGTACATCTCTGCATTTTTATTGATAAACTTTGCATTGTGAATGATAAACCTTTGAGTTGAATGAAAATCCCTTGGTGAACCCAACTTCTGATTTCAATGACATCTTTGTGTGGGTTTTATTGATTTTTATGAAAATAATTTTTTTTTTATCTTCCATCCCTTATCCCTTTAGTCATCAGTCTGTGCCTGAACAGTCGGCCAGGAGCCGAATTGATGGTCGTCACTTCGGTGTTTAAAGACCTATAGATTCAAATGCCCTACTTTTCTATGCATGGATGATGGGTGAAGGATAAGAATTTTTCCTACTGTTTATCCCTTACTTATCTTTTATTTGATTGATTCATGTCTAAATGTTTAGTCTTTGTGCCTTCTTATGAACGAGTACCTATGTAGCTTGATTGATTAAAACTTTGATTTCTCTCTGTGTTTTTAATTGCTTGAAATTGGGTACATCTCTATCTTTTTATTGATAAACTTTGCATTGTGAATGATCACCTCTGCCAAGTCACAGTCATTTCAAACATTTTGTATTTTATAAAAATTTCAAACTGTTCATGTTTTTATTTCAAACTTTTTTTTTTTTATAAAAATTACAAATTTGTAGGAATTAAATTTTTAATTCCATTTTTACATATGTAATATTAGAGTAAAATGGAGGAGTAATATACATACAATGGAAAAGTTTTAAAACATACATATTTAAATTTAGTAAATAAACTATAAACATACATATTTGGACCTATAAATAATTTATAAACATACATATTTAGTCTCCCACTCTGATGTTGTTTTGAAATTGTAATGACCCTTTTACTAAAGGAATAATTATAACGAATACTTCATTGTGGATAATAAAGTCTAATTTAGACATAAAAGAGTTTACAAACTGCAAAACACCTTCACTAGTGACATGTTCTCATACCATAGGCAACCACTCAATGTTTGGGACAACAACATGTTGGTTGGTCATTCACCATCCTTGAATTAAAATAACCCTGATGTGAGTAGTTTTGATAAATTAACATATGGATCAAGTGAGATCGGTACCTGAATGATCTAGTACCCCTAAAATCTTTAAACATTTGGTGCATTGTATTTTCCAAGAACTTCTAGAAGTCAAGTCTTATGAATATTTGATTCTCGGGGTGTGACAAGGCTACTAGGAAATAATATGTTACAATGTAACATACAATTACAATGTAATATGTTATAACATATTACAATGTAATATGTTATAACATATTACAATGTAATATGTTATAACATATTACAATGTAATATGTTATAACATATTACAATGTAATATGTTGTATAGTAATATATGTTATGACATATTACATTGTAATATGATATGGAAAATCTGCATTAATATAGCACAACAAATAGAAAACAAAATGTGAAACATAGGTAGTATATTCATTGTAGTCATTCCCTCAACTTGTAGAATATATAAACTTGTGTAGATTTGGTTTTTCCTTGAAATTTATCCATCAACATTTAATGTAATATGCTTGGTGTTTAAGTCAACAACTGACTAAATTCTTGAAAATTGAAGAGGACTTAAAACTACTTTATTTGTTAATCACATATTACTTTGTTGTTTCCTATATTGTCGTTGTTGTTTGTGAAACTTTGGACATGGAGCGATATGATGTTAGGTTTAATGACCAACAACAAATAAAATCAAAACTATATCAAGCAAGGGAGTTAGGGAGTTTATAGTTAAGAAATGGACCTTAGTGGAAATATGGTTCCTTTATGTAACAATTAGTTATAAATCCCTTAGTTTATCGTAAAATTAGGTCCCTTTATGTAACTTTAGGTGACCATAAAATATTTCATAGTTATGTATAGAATTTTCTATATTATCAAAGAATATCATTTTAACTACTCCATTAGAACCATTGTAGACATTACCATTTGGAACCATTAATTTTGTGACAATTAAGACTCACTCAATTGCATCTTCTTCAATATATATATGCCATTAAAACTCACATTACTATTTGTAGAAATAGGCCTCATTAGCACCATAAATTTTGTGACAATTAAGAATCACTCAATTGCATCTTCTTCAAAATATATATCCCATTAAAACTCACATTACTATGTTTACAATATTTTATGATGCACTTACATTTGAAATTATTGTCATGATTACTCTCAATCAACATGAATTTCCACCTTATATGACTATATTTTATCTAGATTTATAACTCCAACTAAACCTCACAAATAT
Organism: Picea engelmannii; assembly: GCA_009831015.1. Taxonomy (NCBI): domain Eukaryota; kingdom Viridiplantae; phylum Streptophyta; class Pinopsida; order Pinales; family Pinaceae; genus Picea; species Picea engelmannii. The sequence continues at coordinate 211,502 of ML778445.1, forward strand.
TACATTTTCTCCACCTCATTTTAATTTATATTAGGAATACGAACAACCATCAAAACCATCCCATGTAACATGACAATAAAGGAATTGGTATAAAAACTCAATGACATTTAAACAATGCTAATGGCAAGTTTAAAGCAATTACATATAATCCATGTTCATGCAATACCTTCACCTCGTCGTGATTAAAACATGTTGATATTATTAGTGGGTGTGTGAGGTTATGAAGATTAAACTCTTTGTTTTGGGGATTCTAATGCATTGCATTATATGTGGTATTTGTGGATCCAACCATAGGGAACTTTTAAGGAATCTTATATAAATGTTCTAATACGTTTTTTTAGTGGATCCAATCACAAGGAACTTTTAATGAATCCCCTTGCTTGTTATTTTGAATTGATTTCCCTTGGGGAACTCAAATTCTGATTTCAATGACTTCTATGTGTAGGTTTTATTGATTATTATGAAACGATTGTGGTTTTATCTTATGTCCCTTATCTCTTTAGTCATTAGTCTGTTCTTGAGAAGTCGGCCAGGAGCTGAATCAATGGTCGTCACTTTGGTGATTAAGGACCTATAGATTCAAATGCCCTGCTTTTTTGTGCATGGATGATGAGTGAAGAATAAACATTTTCTCTGATGTATATCCCTTACATATATATTTGAGTTGATTGATTCATGGATGAATGTTTAGTCTTTGTGCCTTCTTATGGATGAGTACTTATGCGGCTTGAATGATTAAAACTTTGATTTCTCTCTACATTTTTAATTGCTTGAACTTGGGTACATCTCTACATTTTTATTGATAAATTATGCATTGTGGATAGATATTGAGGAGAGATGTCGACAGGAGATTCTCCAAACATTCCTCGCAAATTCTCTAGGTTATCCTAAGAAGGAAGAACAAGAACTCCTTCAACTGAGACTCTGAGTGACCAACAACAATCTCGTCGGAATAGATATTCAAATGAGTCTGTGAATAGATCAACTGCAGAACCTGCTCAAGCAAGTGGTATGGATGCAACCTTGTTAGATAGGTTGCACATTGATACTTCTACACTTGAGAATGTATGGAATACCTCAGGACAAGAGAATATTCCTGGTATTTTTTTTTTATTTTGTTTATTTTTGTTGTATTTTTGTGTATTTAAATTTATATGAAGCTAAATGTTGTAATTACTTTCAAATGTGTGTGTAGAAAATGATGTTATAGAAAGGGATGACAATGGAAGAGAGAGTGGTTGTCACGAGGATTCAAATGTCAGTGCAGAGGGTGAAGGTGGATTTAGGAGGTCGTGTTATCAAGAAACAAAAGATTACACGCCTACATCCACCTATTCTTCGGATGTTGGTGATGAACTTCCCTGTGAAGGGATTACTGAAGCAATGATGCTTGAGCAATGCTCAGGTGTTAAAATGATTTTGGAAAATGATTTGGTGGTCTTGGAACTCCCTCAGGAGAGTAAACAAAGAAGCTTCAAATTTTTTTTTCATTCATTGTAAAACTTTATGGATGCATATCATAAGATGAGGCCAACCACTGACAGTTTTGTCGATCCAATGAGGCGGTGAAATTCAGACATGTTGGGCCCTGATAAATGGGAGGTAGTAAAAAATAGAGTTTCAAAAGAAGACGCCATTTAGATGTTCAATTTCAAAAAGGGCCCAAAGTGGAAGATGTTGAAGGTGCAATATTTTAAGCACCCTGACATTGCAGGACATTTGTATAACAGATTTTTTGCAGCATATGGGAAATTGTCGTGGAACGATGAGGTTCCCCACTATTTTGCAAGACACTTTTTTGCAGAGTTTTTATTACACATACACCCTGATTATACTAGTCTACCGTCCAAATATTATGGGACTGGTAAAGGACGTACATATGATCGCAAAGGGGCATATCAAAGTGCGACATTTCCAAGGCCTCCACAACCTTTAGTAACTCACCCAATAGGGGCACTTGCTTCACTTTCATAGTTGCAAACTACATTAGAGGTTGGAAAAGAGGCCAGGAATGCAATCGGGCAAAATTTGGAAGCAAGTTTTTTCAGTGAGCAGAAGCCAATTCCTGGGTCACATTTGTTTATAAAACATATGCAGAGTTAGATAAAATGTCAACAGAACACATTTTGGAGTATGAAAAATTTTGTCAAGATGGTTGGAAGAAGGTCATTCAGAATGATGACTCGAACCACATATTAGTATGTGTTCTAGTTAGGATTTTTTTTACGCATTTTATGATAGTTTACTTCTAATTATATATTTAGATATCATTGTATCTAAATCGAGTTGTTATTTCCATTAATTGTAGCTTCGAGATATGTTAAATGAATATCCAATAAGTAGGGGACTTGATTCGACAAGTTTAAATTTGGATGGGTTGAATTAGGTATGTGTTTTTAAATAGTTGTTCAATCTCCACTCTTTTTTACAAGAGATCAACAACATTTATTATTTTGTATAATTGTGAACACATTGAATCCTAGATTTAGTTTATAGTTGTGTTGTTCACATATCCCTATTCCATCTCCTACTACTTGGGTAGTCTTGTCTCAATTCTCATTGGGAGAGTTTGAAGAGGCCGGGAGTTCACATGTATCATTTAATGTCTTAAAATCATTTAAATTTAATGTGTTATAATCATTTAAATTTGATTTTTTAAGTTTTCAAATTTGAAATGTGTTATATAGGCTAATGTGGAGAAGAGAGCACCTAAGAGTGTGCTTGGGAGGGAGACTGGGATTGAGGAGGAAGCCGAGGAAGAACCCAGATTTGGGAAGGATGTGTTCATTCAGGATGATTCATAAATGTATGTTTTTTACTTTTATCAAATTTTTGTTTTCTCAAATTTTTAGTTTACCTTTTCCTGTTCAATGTTTTGATCAATTATTTTGAAATATATAGAACCCCTAGATAAGTTTATTGTTTTCTTAAATGGTGTACATTCAAAATTATTTAAGGTTATATTATGATGAAGACCTAATTTTGAACTTGAACATTTGAATATTTGAGAACAGACTCTATCCCACATCAACAAAGATAAAGTTTCTAAATTTTCTTCGATTGCATTCCTTGCTTTCTTTTCCAAGAATGATGTAGTATGAACATTTGTGTTTTCTACATACAACAAAGTGAATTCCTCCTTGGAAGGGTATTGTCAAACTCTTAACTAAATTGGTTACTAATCACAAAACCAACATTCAATTAGATTTACAAATAAGCTCACACATATTGTATATGTGAGCTAGCTCACACATAATTTCAAAGAGCATTTCATTATATCTAATATGACTACATCCTATTTAAATGGTTTTTGAAGAATGACTTAATATACATGTGCATATTTGTGTTTTTTTCATGTACATGCAAGATTATATGAGAACATCTATTTTCTGGAAGAATGGTTTTTAAAATGGAGATTTGTGAACGTTTTTAGACAATAAGTAGTTTTTTTGAAGAATGTATTAATATGGAGATTTATGAGTCATTTAGTTTGAAACGGCATCGCGGAATTTGATTATATGACCACTACAGAAGAGAGAAGTATTTAACTGCTGAGGAGATTAGTATTTTATTGTTGTGTAAATATGATTAAATAATATCACCTGGGATGAGAATTTCTGAAGGATTTGGGACCTTATCCACAAGGATAATTTCACCTGAAGGATTTGGGACTTTATCCACAAGGAGATAAGTATTTCATTGGAAGAATGTCTTAATATGGAGATTTGTGAATTTTCTTCATACACAGTTCTATATTTATTTTTAGATTATTATCTAACTCTAACTCACGATTTTTTTTATCAAGAACACAATAACATCACCTGGGATGAGAATTTCATCTGAAGGATTTGGGACCTTATCCACAAGGAGAATTTCACCTGAAGGATTTAGGACTTTATCCACAAGGAGATAAGTATTTCATTGGAAGAATGAATTAATATGGAGATTTGTGAACTTTCTTCATACACGGCTCTATATTTATTTTCAGATTATTATCTAACTCTTACTCACATTTGTTTTCACCAAGAACATATTTTTTTTCTTTAAATTTTTTTAAGATTTTAGATAAGATTTACAAATTGTTTAAATCATGTACTCTTAATTGGAGAGTAACTATCTTAAATTTGTTTAACTATGGTTGGGTATGTTATTATTTCTTATTGTTTATTTAATATTTAGTTACAATATATATGCTAATATGTGTTATTTGTTTTTCTATTATTTTTTTCATGATCTACCAATTTCCTTTCCTAAAACTTGTGTTTGATTTTGGAAGAAGGTAACCAATGTGGAATTCAAAGGACGAGGTATGCATTCAAGAATTGTGTTTTAGACATGCCAATGAACAACAAATACCCCTTGTACAACTCAGATAACATGTATGAAAGGGAATTACATTAAGAAAATGATTTGCAGGCTATGGTTTAATACTATTCACATAAACCTGTGCATTTTTGTAAGGGTCTTCACTTGACTTTAGGCAAGGTTGTATTAATTTCCTTAACTTTGTTAGAGAAGAGATCTATTAATTACAATTTAATTCACTTGAATTTAGGTAAGGTTGTATTAATTTCTTTAAATTTGTTAGAGAAGAGATCTATTAATTACAATTTAATTCACTTGACTTTAGGCAAGGTTGTATTAATTTTCTTAGCGTTTTTAGAGAAGAGATCTATTAATTACAATTTAATTCACTTGACTTTAGGAAAGGTTGTATTAATTTTCTTAACGTTTTTAGAGAAGAGATCTATTAATTACAATTTAATTCTAATGATTAACACTTCTAAATAAATTTACATGAAAATCAACTTAATTATTAAAATGGAGATTCTAAATAATTTCAAATTTTAAATGTAAATCAACTTAATAATTAGAATTTGGAGATATTGGTATATATATGATATTATTAGTAAAGTGTTATTACAACAAGTGGAAGAGATGTTTAAATTGTTTTTAGTTGTTAGAATATTAATCTAAAAAATGAAAAAAAAAAATTACCACTTAAAGAAGTCAATGCTCTCAAATCTAGGATAGAAGAGTTGTTCAACTCTTCTTTGATTGGTGCAATAGTAATTAAAATAAAATTCTCAAGATAGAAGAGATATCCAAATTAATTATATAGGTAATGTTTATACAATAAAATCTTGAGATAGAAGAGATGTTCAACTCTTTTTTTGTTTGTGTGATAATGATAAAATAAAATGCTCAAAATGATGTGACAATAAAATAAAACCTTAAAATGGAAAAGATGATCAACTATTCTTTAATTTTATCATGTAGTCATTAAAAAAATGCTAAAACTAGAAGATATATTAATCTCAAAGTTCATATACCCTTAATAAAATAAAATCTCAAAATGAAAGAGATGGTTTTAACTTTTCTTTAATTTTGAGAACAATAATTAAAAAAAATATTCAAAATAAAAGAGATGTTCAATTCAACTTTAATTTATATAATGCTTGTAAAATAAAATAAAAATCGGAATAAGTTAAAATTTAAAACAAGATATCATTACAATAGAAAATATAAAATATATTTAACTTTTTTTTTAAATTAATGCAATATTATTAAAATAAAATGGAAAAAATACTATTGAAAAAAGTAAGTGTTCAATGGAAATGGTGTTTAATGATTTTTTAGTTTAAAATAAAATGCTCACAATACAAGAGGTATACAACTCAGTTTTGATTGGTGTAATCCTCATAAAATAATTTTGATTGGTGTAATGGTTTAAAAACACAGATAAAATATGGTTGAACCATATTTTATCTGTGTTTTTTAAGAATGATCTGGATTTTTTTATACATACCCTTTTTATAAATATCTTATTTGGAAATATGGTTGAAAATTGTCAAAGCAAGTCAACAAATTTTGGAATGTACTTTCAATGAAAAATAAAAAATTATGGAATGTACATGTGCCACTTGTTTAAAAACATCGTAATGGTATTCCATCTTCAATTATTCGTTCATGATCGACTTTGGACATTTTCCATTTTCTAACCTTTTTTTTTATTGAACTTCTATTAACTTTATGCGCATTGGACATACCAAATGACTATATTGACAACTTGTGACATCTGACTGGTAGTCTTGAAAGTGAACATGAGTATCGGTTTGATGAATTTCTTCAAAAAAATATCCTTTCAATACAATGGATCCTCTTTCATATATAAAACCGTTATCATCAAAATCTTCTAATAGCCTCATCTTTTGTTCTATGCATCGCATCAAATAATATTTCACATTTTCATTGTTGTCTACAGGTGCAACCATGGAAAAAACATCTCCTGCAAATAATTGGATATATTGGACAATGAATAGTTTGTGTTTTTTATCACACATGTACATCTACAAGTTATTTGAAAAAAAATAAACATAAAAATTACTTTCTTTAACAAGATCAGAAACTCTATCGCCATCAACTGGCACAATAGTTTCATTTGATTCCATATCCTCTGATCTTGCAAGTGGCATTTTCCCTTTTACATTAAGTTCGATATGTCTCCAAGCTTTAACATATCCTGCATTTTCATTTTCACAAATATCTATGGATTATGTGTCATCTATGCAAACTGAACAAAAACAAGACTCATTTCTTCTATCAAATACAAACACATTTTGAAAACGTTTTTTTTTAACTGAATGTATTTTTTGTGTCCTAGGTATTGTACTAGCGTCATATGAGATTAATCTATTTACATCTTGGATTCCAACATACCAAAAAAACCTGCACAAGAAAAAAACTTGTTAACTTGAAATCTCTCAAGAAAATGATTGAAGTTTGAATATAAATTTGAACACGTTCAAATAAAAGTATCTTGTGTACATGTGTAACATTTATATATAGACACACCTGCGCACATCCCTTGACGGATTATATTCATGGCTTAGCATCATTTTGCACCATTCAACAAATTGTTCAGTGAATTCAAATCGATAGGAATTTGGGTTCATCTAATACCTTTGAAGTGCTCATTTTACACATGCCCCTACACCATCATGCTCTCCTTTTCCATGACCAATCGCAAAAAAATTCCAACAGTGTGTAATGCTTATTTTTTTATGAAGATGGCATAACCAATAGAATGATCGTGAAGATTTGAACTGACCCACACACCCATCTAACCATATCCAATGTCGATTGAATCTGATTTCGAGTTCTTTCAATGAATCATAAAATTTATCAAAACAATGTTGTACATAATGTGTGTCGTGTGCTCGATCATCACTTATATAAAAGTGATATTATTTAATGACATGTCGATTGACGTTGGTTCTTTATATGTTATCAATACTTCGTTGATCATGTCTATATAGAACGTGGAAAAATATCGTGACTTGATCAGAATGATAATATTCGCTCCGTATTTGTTTTTTTGCAACGAATGTGTAATTATCTGCAAAATCAACTACAGACAAAATTGTACCTAGTGGAAACACTTAACGGGATTTTTTCAATTGTAGATCTTTCCATCGAACTCTATGTGAATGCTTGGTGTATTTATAGATTTCTTCCTCAAACTTCTTCAAAAAATCTATCACACAGATTTTATCTACCTTCAAATCAATCCTTTTGGAAATAACATTTGAAGAATGTGGAGCCGTGTAGCTGATATATTCATATCTCTTCCAATTGAATCTTATATTAGAAAATTATTGATCATTCATATCAATATGATACTTTAAATGAAACAAACTTAGATTTCCACAATGATCACATTTATTTCCACCAACACATTTGTTTTTGTAAAATAAATCATCATCTTCTCTTTCACATAGAATTTCAAATATAAAAACACAGAATATGGAAGCAGGAGGTGATCCTGGCCATAAAGTTTTACCAAAATCCAAAAAAGTGTCGTAATATGTTAAGAACCAAACATCAATATAGCATAGAAAAACCTCAGGAAAAGTACTCAATGCCTTGAAAAAAAGATAATTTCAGATAATAAGCCTCTTCGAGGGGGCAACCTCCTTTTACCCGACTTAAATGTTCAAGTACAAGATGATTCAAAATGAAAATGTCTCCTTGGTATATATAGGAGACTAGAAGGTTTAATGGCCTAATAAAGCCGACATAAATAAAATAACATTACTAATCTAAATTACAACTAATGGCCTAAAGATGACATGAATAAAATAACATTACTAATCTAATATGACCCAATTAAGTGGTAATGAGCCAATATTAGGGCTTAAAATGCCCCTCCCCTTGAGACAAGTGTTGTCCGCAATGATTGAGTAACTCTGGATTCTTCTGTATAAAAGACTCATCTTCCCAAGTGGAATCTTCAGCCGGTAGTTTCCTCCATTTAATGAGATACTTTGAAATGGATCTATTCCTCAGTTGGCGAATTCTTGTGTCAGTGATGGCTTCAGGCTCCAATATGATTTTTCCTTCCTCGTCAAGTTCTAGAAATATAGTTTGAACTAGGATCTTTTCGCCTATATCTTTCTTTAAGCATGAAACATGGAAAACTTGGTCTACTCGTGAAGATGCAGGCAACTCCAATTTGTATGCCATAGTACCAATATTTTGCAACACCTTATAAGGGCCATATTACTTTGGTGATAATTTATTATCCTTCTTGGCTTGCTTGAGGGACATCTGTTTGTATGGTTGTATTCTTAAAAATACCCAATCCCCTACTTCAAAACTTCTTTCACTACGATGTTGATCTGCTTGTTGTTTCATGCGATTTTG
>ML778445.1:235124-261136 GCA_009831015.1 Picea engelmannii
CCCCTCGAAGAGGCTTATTATCTGAAATTATCTCTTTTTCAAGGCGTTGAGTACTTTTCCTGAGGTTTTTCTATGCTATATTGAAGTTTGGTTCTTAACAACTTCTTGGGCAGTCACCCATCCCAATACTACTCTACCATGAGCGTGCTTAAATAAGGAGTTCTAATGGGATATAATGCACTAACTCTATGTTATAAGCATGTACATAAAACCACTAGGAAATCATTGCAAAATGTCTGTAATTAATAAATGAATATGACATTACATTCCACTCCCCATCGAAAGGGTGAATATCATGGTTTATCAAAACCACGGGCTCAAAATGGTGATTCGATGAAAACAGTGGATGGCCACTGAGATTCATCTAGATCATTCCTCCCCCCTTAGGAAGCAATGGTCCCCATTTCATCAAGTTCCCTTGGGAGACGGAGAGACTTCCGCTAAATCTGAATCTTGGTGCGTTGTTTGCCTTGCTGAAGAAGCTAACTTGCTTAGCTTATTGAAGGATGTCATGAACCTGTTGTTGGAGGGGTTGGATCCATTCAACCAATCCAGTTTCATGATCTACCTGAGTGTGGGAGGTGATGCAAGAGCATCGACAACTCATCAAGCGAGCCAGCACATAAGGCGGAAGACAGCTGGACAACGCCAACACCAATTTTGAAATACTTTGATTCTGTTGCGCCAAATATTAATGTGTGAAATTAATGAAGCACACTTGTACATTGTAATCAAACTTGAGCAGATAGCTCACGTCCTTAGGTAGATAAGGAATTTAATAGATTTAATGTAAAGTAGATAGAATATTTAATTCTATATTTGATAGCGTAGAGTTCGAGAGGGAAACGGGATATAGACACCCTCCTTTGTACATTGTATAGTCGTCAAGCATTCTGAAGAGAAGAGCAGCAGAGAATTGTAAGAAGAACACCCATGTACAGATTGGATTAATAGAAGAAATATTGATTCAAATCCATGGTTATGTGTTATTCCTCTGTGTATTGATGTTTTGCTCATAGATATTTGTTTTCTGTCATGCATTTGCTTTTATATGCTATGTATGAGATTTCATGGTTGAATTGAAGTCTGAAGGAGAGATAGAATGAGTTTCAATTGTTTCTCTAAGTGAGCCAGAGAATTCCTGCAAGGAGTGCAGTTGAATTTGTCCGCAAGGAGTGCGTGACTGCAGGGTTTACTTAGAGATAGCTTTTGTTCTCATATCTCCAAGAGTGAAGATTTGGCACCGGAGCCGTGCAAGGCATGCGCAGGCTAGATGAAGACTCAAAGTTGTGATTCTGAGCAAAGAGTTGAAGGATTTCTGCTGCAGGAGTGCGCAGGATCAAAGACTTCATCATTTAGTTGTGATTGAACATCATGCTGCCAAGGGTGCGTGCAAGGAGTTCTTCCTGATGGATTTGAAGTCATGAAGCTTAGGAGAGATAAGCCTTTGAATTTGTCGAAGGGATGCACAGAGAGGTTGGACTAGAAGTGTTCGAGCAAGTACTGGAAACTTGCAAGAAGTTCTTCGAGGAGAAGTCGCGAGGACCCGAGGCATAGAATCTTGCAGAGGTGCAAGGGAGACATTGTGTAACTGTGGAGACAGTTCGAAGCTCAGGAGGGTAGGAGCGTCGATCGAGATCGCGAGGAGCGTGGTTCTGCTCGTGGATCGACATATCGGGAGTTTGTGAGGTAAGACTCCAACTCTTCGAAGTAGAAGTCGCGAGAGGGAGAGAAGTGAAGCGCCGACGATCGCATGGACCGTGTAGGCCACAGCGGGTGACGTGGCAGGTGATGTGGGTATCAGCTCGGGCATCGGGGGTCGAGGCAGGAGTCACTTGGCCGTGCAAGTAGAGAGGTTCTGAGGGAGCGAGATCGTGAAGTTGTCGGCATCTCGGCACATCGGATCTCGGGAGTTTGAACTCCGAGTGTTTGGTGCTCCAATCGGCGAAGGGCGATAGAGCGAAGTCCCGACAGCGAAGGAAGAAGTTCAACATTGACTGACACATCTCGGGTCTCAGGAATCCGGGAAGGTAGCGCATAACGATTGAACTCGCGAGTAGTGAAGTTCCTATCCTCCAAAGGAATAAGCGAGGGTCACACAAGGTAGAATTTGTGGGTGCATACTTTTCGATAGGAAAGTAGAAGAACCGTTGAGTTATTCGGGCCACGAGTAAGAGAAGGTCCTGGTCAAAGAAATCGTTCTTCGAGGAGTGGGAACGGTTGCAATCAAGTTGGTATCAGAGAGGGAGAAACTCTTTGTTTTCTGCAACAGAGAGAGAAGAGAATACACCATGCCGCCAAGAAGAGAAAGACAGTCACCAGACCCCGAAGACAGGGAGGTGAGGAGAAGAGGTAGGCCAGCAGGAAATCTAGAAATGGAGCGGCAGATGAGAGATTTCCGAGCAAGGCTTGAGGATATGGAGACAACACAAAGACATGGAGTTGGTGTTGGGGATCTTATCGATTCTGAAGTTGAAGAAGAAGCTAGACACGAAGAAGAGGTCACAGCAGAAGACGCATCAACCGCTCGATTGATCAAAGCCATTGCCAGGATGGGTGTGAAGGAGAAAATGGATATTCCAGTCTACGAGGGAAGCATGGATGTAGAAGAGTTGTTGGATTGGATTCGAGCTCTTAACACCTACTTCGATTATGAGGAGATCGACGAGGACAAGAAAGTCAAACATGTTGTCACCCGATTGAAGGGACATGCAGCATTATGGTGGGACAAGCTACATGCAGATAGGCATTCCAAAGGAAAACAGAAGATTAAAAGATGGGATAGGATGATCACGAAGATGAAAGCGAAATTCATCCTAAGAGACTATCAAATCACACTGTTCAGGCGAATGCAGAACCTGAGACAGAAGCTGATGACGGTGAAGGAATACACCGAAGAGTTTTACAAGCTCAACATCAGAGCAGGTCATCGGGAGAGCGATGATGAGAAGGTGGCAAGATATATGAATGGTCTGAGATATGACATTCAGGATGAGTTAATCATGGTAACCATCCGAATAGTTGAGGATGCTTATCAGATGGCTCTGAAAGCCGAGAAGAAGCTAAGCTGCAAGCAAGGTCAGCGAGGGCGAGGCAGGAGTCAACCCAGAGGTAAGGCAGTTGCCTAGGACAAATACCAGAAGCCCAAGGAGGAATGGCAGAAACCTCAGGGTAAGATTGAAAGAGGTGGAACCTCACAACGAGGACAGCCACAGGTTGAACAGAGAAGACAACAAAATGATCAGTGAGGGGATTATGATGATGTGAACACTCTTCCTCGTACTAGAGGTTGAGGTAGGGGAAGAGGTGGAGTTATCACATGTTTCACATGTGGAAAGAATGGGCACAATTCATTTGAGTGTCCAGAGAAAAAGCAAGTCGGAGGAGAAGCTCACATCAAAGAAGCGCAGAGGCAAGATGTTGAGAACGAAGATGCAGATAGCGGAAGATCGCTTGGGATGCATAAAGTTCTCTTAACACCCGAGAAGGAGGTGGAGGACACAACTCAGAGGAGCAGACTATTCAGGACAGCTTGCATAGCCAGAGACCGGAAATGCAAGGTCATTATGGACAGTGGAAGCACCAATAATCTCGTTTCGACCAAGATGGTGGAGAAATTAGAGCTGGAGACGAATGATCACCCGAGTCCATATAAAGTTTCATGGCTACAGAAAGGACACCAAGTGAGTGTCACTAAACAGTGTTTAGTTGAATTCAAGATAGGTGGATATAATGATAAAATCTTATGTGATGTCATTCCCATGGATGTCTGTCATGTATTGCTGGGTAGACCATGGAAGTATGACAGAAATGTGGTTCATGATGGGAGGATGAACACATATACCTTAGAGAAGGATGGGAGAACACACAGATTGCTTCTGATAAAAGATAAGGAAGTAAAACTGGAAGTAAACAACATGATTCTTCTCATGAGTGGGAAGGAGCTTCTCACAGAGATGGAGAAGAAAGAAGATCCACAATTCTTTGTGGTCAGGAAACCGAGGATTGTCATGACTAGCAAAAGAGTGGACGACTTGCCAGATGAGATTCAGGAACTGTTGGGAGAGTTCGCTGATATCATCGTGGACGAATTACCTCATTCGTTGCCACCAATGAGGAGTGTGAGTCACCACATAGACCTCATACCAGGAGTGATTTTGCCGAATAAGGCTGCGTATAGATTGATGCCACAGGAAAATAAGGAGGTCAAAAGGTAGGTACAGGATTTGTTGGATAAAGGATTAGTCAGGGAAAGCCTGAGTCTATGTGCCATTCCAATGGTACTGAGTCCGAAGAAGGATGGGGGATGGAGAATGTGTACATACTCCATAGCGATAAACAAGATAACCATCAGGTACAGATTTCCACTACCAAGAATGGATGATCTGATGGATTGCCTGAGTGGGGCAAATTACTTTTCAAAAATTGATCTGAAAAGCGGATATCACCAGATTCGCATGAGAGAGGGTGATGAATGGAAGACAACATTCAAGACAAATGAATGTTTGTACGAATGGTTGGTCATGCCGTTTGGTTTGACAAATGCGTCGAGCACATTCATGAGACTGATGAATGAAGTCCTGAGGGAATTCATCGGGAAATTTGTAGTTATATATCTGGATGATATACTGATTTTCAGTAAGACCAAGGCTGAACACTTGAAGCATTTGGCCATTGTGATGATAAGACTGCAGCAAGAGAAGTTGTTGGTCAACATGAAGAAGTGTTCCTTGATGAAGACAGATCTCATTTATTTGGGTTTGGTCATATCAGCGAATGAGTTGAAGATGGATCCAGAGAAGGTGGAAGTGATCAAGAATTGGCCATCACCGAGAAATGTTTTCAAGGTGAGAAGTTTCCATGGAGTGGCTAGTTTCTACAGGAAGTTCATTAGAAATTTCAGTGGAATTAGTGCAGCGATGATGGACATAGTGAAGAAACGACATAAAGTTTTTCACTGGACAACAGAGGCTGAGAAGAGCTTCAATCTATTGAAGTGAAAGATCACAGAGCAACCAGTGCTAGTGTTTCCATACTTTCATAAGACATTTCAGGTGAAATGTCATGCAAGCGGATATGCCGTAGGAGGGGTCTTAAGTCAGGAGGATAGACCAGTGGCATATTTCAACGAGAAGCTAGATGACGCAAAGCTGAAATACTCCACATATGATAAAGAGTTTTATGCCATCATACATGCATTAAAGAAGTGGAGGCATTACTTGATACCCAAGGAATTTGTATTGTATAGCGATAATCATGCATTGCAGTTTATGAGTCACCAGGAGAAGTTGAATCAGAAACATACAAAGTGGGTAGAGTACATGCAGAATTTCACGTTTGTGATCAAACACATTTCAGGGACTGCTAACAAAGTGGCTGATGCTTTGAGCAGGAAATGTTTGTTCCTGCAGGAGTTCCGAGTCAAAACTTTGGGTTTTGAAAATATGAAAGACATGTATGCAGAAGATGCGGATTTCAGGGAAGCATACGAAGCAGTTGAGAATCCATTTCTCAGGGATCGGAGCCCATGGATAGACTACATGATCCAGGAGGAATTGTTGTTTAAAGGTAATAAACTATGCATTCTGAATTTCTCCATGAGGGAGAACTTGTTGAAGGAGAAGCACAGTGGAGGCTTAGCAGGACACTTTGGTCATGACAAAACATTCGCCAAGCTGAGCGAATCATATTTTTGGCCAGGCATGCGAGAATATGTTAAATGATTTGTTGATCGATGCAGGATTTGTCAACATTCGAAGGGCAAAAAGCAGAACACGGGTCTTTATCAGCCATTTCCCATACCGGAGAGGCCATGGGAGGCGATTAGCATGGATTTTGTGTTGGGTTTGCCAAGAACGCAGAGAGGGGTTGATTCCATTTTTGTGGTGGTGGACAGGTTTTCTAAGATGGCACATTTTATTCCATGTCAGAAGACTAGCGATGCGACCCACATCGCAAACTTGTTTTTCAAAGAGGTTGTTAGACTTCATGTATTACCGAGAAGCATAGTTTCAGACAGGGATACCAAATTCATAGGTCATTTTTGGAGGACGCTATGGAAGAAGCTAGGAACTAATTTGGTGTTTAGTTTAGCTTACCATCCACAAATGGATGGGCAGACAGAGGTGGTCAATAGAAGCCTTGGAGACTTACTGAGAAGCTTGGTGACAGAGCACCATAGCAGCTGGGACAACATATTTCCACAGGCAGAGTTTTCATACAATGATTCTGTGAATCGGAGTATAGGCAAGAGTCCATTCCAGATTGTGTATGGGACACAACCAAGGGGAGTTTCTAAACTCAGCGAGTCAGAACAAACTGGGACTAGCAGCGCGAGCGCAGAAGAATTCACTGAGGTGATGGAGGAACTTCACACGAAGGTGAAGCAGTGACTGCAGAAGTCAAATCAGGAGTATAAGCGTAGAGAAGATCAGCATCGGAGACAACTTCAATTTGAAGTTGGGGATATTGTTCTGGCACACTTGAGGAAAGAGAGGTTCCCAAGGAGAACATATAACAAGCTCAAAATGAAGAAAATTGGGCCATGCAAAGTCCTGAAGAAATTCGGGGAGAACGGTTATGAGATTGAGTTGCCGGATGGCATCAGGATATCTCTGATTTTTAATATTTCTGATTTATACCCATACAAAGTTGGAGAAATAGAGGTTGAAACCAAGGGACCGGTGATCCAGTGGCAGAAGCAATTACCAGTTGCAAATAAGCCGCAGATGGATTGCATACTAGACAAGCGAGTCGAAAAGAAGACCAGGAGGAAGCAGTATTTTGAGTACCTGGTAAAGTGGAAGAATCACCCAGTGGAGGACGCTAGCTGGGAAAATGAAGCAGTGATACAGAAGCATGGACAGACCGTGTGGGAGCTCATGGACAGGAGCCCATGAAATTTTTCAAGCCGAGGAGTATGATGCAGGAGCATCGACAACTCATCAAGCGAGCCAGCACATCAGGCGAAAGACAGTTGGACAGCGCCAGCACCAATTTTGAAATACTTTGATTCTGTTGCGCCAAATATTAATGTGTGAAATTAATGAAGCGCACTTGTACATTTTCATGGAACTTGAGAGGATAGCTCACGTCCTTAGGTAGATAAGGCATTTAATAGATTTAATGTAAAGTAGATAGAATATTTAATTCTAGATTTGATAGCGTAGAGCTCGAGAGGGAAACGGGATATAGAAACCCTCCTTTGTACATTGTATAGTGGTCAAGCATTCTGAAGAGAAGAGCAGCAGAGAATTGTAAGAAGAACACCCATGTACAAATTGAATTAATAGAAGAAAGATTGATTCAAATCCATGATTATGTGTTATTCCTCTGTGTATTGATGCTTTGCTCATAGATGTTTGTTTTTTGTCATGCATTTGCTTTTATATGTTGTGTATGAGATTTCATGGTTGAATTGAAGTCTGAAGGAGAGATAGAATGAGTTTCAATTGTTTCTCGAAGTGAGCCAGAGAATTCCTGCAAGGAGTGCAGTTGAATTTGTCCGCAAGGAGTGCGTGACTGCAGGGTTTACTTAGAGATAGCTTTTGTTCTCATATCTCCAAGAGTGCAGATTTGGCATCGGAGCCATGCAAGGTGTGCGTAGGCTAGATGAAGACTCAGAGTTGCAATTCTGAGAAAAGAGTTGAAGGATTTCTGCTGCAGGAGTGCGCAGGATCAAAGACTTCATCATTTAGTTGTGATTGAACATCATGCCGCCAAGGGTGCGTTCAATCAGTTCTTCCTGAGGGATTTGAAGTCGTGAAGCTCAGGAGTGATAAGCCTTTGAATTTGTAAAAGGGTTGCACAAAGAGGTTGGACTGGAAGTGTTCGAGAAAGTATTGGAAACTTGCAAGAAGTTCTCCGAGGAGAAGTCGCGAGGACCCGAGGCATAGAATCTTGCAGAGGTGCAAGGGAGACATCGTGTAAGTGTGGAGACAGTTCGAAGCTCAGGAGGGTAGGAGCGTCGATCGGGATCGTGAGGAGCGTGGTTCTTCTCATGGATCGGCATATCGAGAGTTCGCAAGGTAAGACTCCAAATCTTCGAAGTAGAAGTCACGAGAGGGCAAGAAGCGAAGCCCCGATGATCGCGTGGACTGTGTAGGCCGCAGCGGGTGATGTGGCAGGTGATGCGGGTATCGGTGTTTCGGCGTCTCGAGCATTGGGGGTCGAGGCAAGAGTCACTTGGCCACGCAAGTAGCGAGGTTCCGAGGGAGCGAGATCGTGAATTTGTCGGCATCTCATCACATCGGATCTCGGGATTTTGAACTCCGAGTGTTTGGTGCTCCAATCAGCGAAGGGCGATAGAGCAAAGTCCCGATAGCGGAGGAAGAAGGTCAGTGTTGACTGACACATCTCGGGTCTCGGGGATCCGGGAAGGTAGCGCATAACGATTGAACTCATGAGTAGCAAAGTTTCGATCCCTCAAAGGAATAAGCGAGGGTCGCACAAGGTAGAATCTGTGGGTGCATACTTTCCGATAGGAAAGTAGAAGAACCGTTGAGTTCTTCGGGCCACGAGTAAGAGAAGGTCCTGGTCAGAGTGATCGTTCTCCGAGGAGTGGGAACGGTTGCAATCAGGAGGAATCTATTGGTGAAGATACAACATGAAGAGTATGAAGGATTCTGTTATAAACTTTCTTGATTGGGTAGTGCGGAGGCACCCCCGTAGGTGCAACAAGAACATCTTGGTACTCTTCTACAATATTTTCAATCTACTTATGTTGGATAGAAATTTATTGGGTTGAGGTTGTAGTGGTTGAAGTTTCCTTTTGTTCACCTTCTGATTGAATTTTGAAGAGACTAAATTTTGTAGTATGAGAAATTACGTTGTGGCATTGTTCTGGTGGGACAATAGTCGGAACTACCTCTGGTATCCGGTATAGCTGACCCCCCAGAGTAACAATGATGCTACATGGTCAAGAATCATAAATGGCATGACGCCTCCATATATATGGCTGGCCTAATAGAACATCACACACTTCCAGTGGGGAAATATCACACAATACCTCATCCTTGAAGGAATTGATGTCGTAGGATAGGCGAGACTATTGGCTGACATGAAGATCTTGATCCTAGCGAAGCCACCCGATGTTGTATGGTTGTGGGTGTGGTGTTGCTGGAAAATCCAACTACTTGACAACCTTTGTTGAGATGATGTTATTTTGGCTTCCACTATCAACAATAAAATGAAGTGGAGTCCCCTTGACCCACATATGTGAATGGAAGAGTTTCTCCCTCTCATCAAGATCCTCTTTTGGTTGGATTGTTGTAGTTGTGATAGTAGAAATGGGTTCTACATCAATAATCTATCTCCTTTTATTATTTTCTAAACTAGGGTGCAAGTTGAGGTTCGTCTCTTTGTCTTTGATCTCGGCCACTAATGACTGTATTGAGCAGCATTCATATGTGTTGTGCCAAGTATTGTTGTGTAACTCACACAAATTTCCAATGTCTTTCTTATACTTCTTGTTACCCTTATTTTCCTGCATATGGGACTGGCTCTCTTGAGGTTGTCCTTCCTTGCTTTTTCCATGCTTCTCCCCCTTACTATGTTACTTGAATTTTTGCTCAATTTTGACTGCATATCGATAGGCAATTCCCAATGAGAAAATGTCCAAGAAATCCATCTCTGTTTGGATGTACCTATGTAGACCACTGTGGTACTTCAAAAGAAGGTGTTTCTTGGAGTCTTTGATACCCAGATTTGAGTGAAAGGTATGAAAGATGTTGGTGTACTATGACACCGCCTGGTCTCTTTTCTGATGCAGAGTTGTCCATCTCATGTATTGGTCATCTTAGTTTCTGACAGGGTAGAAATCCTCCGTTATGGAATCTACAAAGGCCACCCAAGTGGGTTCTCTCCCAAATAGTGTAGATTCATCCATGGTGTACCTCTCCGAGTAACCTTCCCACCAAGCTCTAACATGCGGAAGGGATTTAAGGAGTGTGAAGGTCATCTTTTCATTGTCGGAATTTTTTTGGATAAAGTAATAACCTTCTAGCAGATTCAAGCATTTTTCTAGAGCATCTTCATCTATCTCGCCTTCAAATAATGGGATATCAAAATTTACTTGTACCTTGAAGGGTTTTGCACTTGTGAAATGGTTTCTTGTTGAAGATACCTCATTTGTTTCCATTGGTAGTCTTCGAAGGATCTGAAAGAAGTTGTCCATCATATCGTTCCTTTGTTGCATGAGGGATTCCTCGAGCAGAGTCTTGAAAGGATATCATGCTTTGTCATCTCTCCTTTATTTCAACATGGGATATCGCTTGAGCTAGCGAGAGTGGTTCTCCTCAAGCGAAACAATCTCGAGACTCAAATCTCTATACGTTGACCTCATCTGGGACATTCTCTGAAAAATGAAAAGGAGCAGACTACTCTAATGCCACTGATATGGATTATTTTGAGAATGACATAAAGGAAAAACTATAACCGATATATAACAATGAAATACACAAAAATATAGAAGAGAACACATAAATACAGTGAAACCCAACTTCTATTACTGAATAAGAAAGAAAACCAGTGTAGAACTCAAACTGGAAAAATGGGGTATCTTATCTCTAAAAAATAAAGAGATGTTGGCTATGATTCATTCACAAGAATATTTACATCACACTCCATTGCATGCTTAAAGGGCCTCCTTCACCTCAATTATATATGAGAGATTGAGAGGAGAACAATTCCCATGATGAATGTGGGATAAATTGGACTAAGTTTATAAAATGTCATAGGCATGTAAAATACTAGCATTTCCCAAGAAGACACCCTCCCATGATGCATGTGGGATAAATTGGACTAAGTTTATAAAATTTCATAGGCATGTAAAATACTAGCATTTCCTGGGCAGACACCCATCCCAATACTACTCTAGCCTGAGCGCGCTTAACTGCAAAGTTCTAATGGGATCTAGTGCATTAACACTATGTTGTAGGAATGTACATAAAACCACTCTGAAATCATTACATGATGTCTGTAATTAACAAATGAAGATGACATTACATTCCATTCCCCATCAAAAGGGTGAATATCATGGTTTATCAAAACCACAAGCTAAAAATGGTGATTCAGTGAAAAAGGTGGATGGCCATGAATGGTTGTATTTCACTGATCACATGGGAGCAGTCATCGTTGAGGTGGAGGAAAGAAGACATATATTTAGAGGAGTCGGTGGATGGACTATAGGGGGAGGTCGTTGCTTTTCTTTTTTCTTGCACAGGTTGCAGAATGTCAGTTTTTAATATCTTGCTAGTGTGCGAGGAATATTGTACTAGAGAGACAGCAGGAGAAATTTGAAGATTGGGGTTAATTTATAGTGGTAAAGGAAATGACACAGTGGGCCATCCACGGTGGTGGGAGATAGGCTGGTGAACAATTTCTTTCCAACCTTCATTTGTGGGGACTTTAGGCTACAAAGACACATGTGGAGAAACTGAAATGCCGGGAAAATTCTGAGCAGGCTGGAAAGGGGGTCTCTCTAGTCGAGGGTGAAATATTCCACGGAAAACCCAATTAAAGAACCCAACTTGAAACAATCGGTTTAACTCCAGAGGGTTAGCATCAAAATGAATAGAAAATCTAGGTCTTCTATGACCTCGATTCCAATTTCCCCAGCCTCTGTTATTTCGACCGTTGCTGCCTCTACTAAAAAAGATCATGTAGCAACAATTTGTCAGTAATGAATCTCTTAATAAACCATACATGAAACTCTGCTTACATGAATCAAAATTTTGCTCTAAAATTAACACGAGATACATGAAAATCGATACATAACACATCATTTATTTATTTCCATGTGAACAAGGAAATATAGGGCTCATGGAAAATATGGAGGGAGTGTGATTAGAAAAAAATAGTATCGTGGAGGGGATCAATAGACTAATAATGTTCAACAATTAATAAAACAATTTACTATGTATATAAAAATATCAAGAATATAAGTCCTCAACCCTTTCTATATTAACTTCCCTTTGTTTCCACACAGTCTCCTCTTTAAAATTAATATCACAGAACATGGATGAATAAGTGAAATCAGGATCATGGAGGGAGTGTAATTAGAGAAAAATGATAGAATCATGGGGAAAACTTACAGATATTGTTCAAATGAAAAATCAAACCATGTTATCTCTGATGTAAACTTGCAAACAAAATATCCTTTTGTTCAAAATTTTAAAGTTTAAACAATACTCTATTTCCAAACAATAACCCAAAGCTGATGCTTCCTTAACAAAATTTATCACTGGCCTTCGAAACTGTGTTACACAGTAACCGATGTGATATGCCTAGAATTTTATTTAACCATATTAACAATATTGCCATTATATAATAGAATCAAAACGAGTAGCATCATAATTGATATAGGAAATACCACAATAGTCTTGGAGTGGACAAGTCACAACTCATAATACCAAACCACAACAAAGTTCTTAAATTCCACAGGGTCTCGTGATATTTACTAAAACAAATCTATGTTCATAATCACCATTTAATAGAGCCAATCATTCATCAAAATTCCTCATCTATTTCATTCTGGTTCGTATTATTGAATTTGAGCATCAAACATCTTATACACATGTGTTTTCACAAATTCGATAAACATGGCAAGTTTATTTTTAAACAAATATATGGAACATTTTCTATCAAACTCATAATCTTCATAAGGACAGACTGTAACTTCCAGTGAATAGGTGAGTGCGACACTTCTTCCATAATTTCCAAGAAAATGACCAATTAAACTCATGCCCAAGTAAAAGAGCAAGAATAGTACTCCCATCACATTCTGGGTAAGCAATGTTTTCACAATAGTGCATAGGGTTTGATGTATAGTAGTGAAAGAAGTGGAAGAAGAGAGTCGGCTAAACAACCTGAGGGTTCAAACGATACAAAGAACATAAGCTTTACTGCATAGGTGTCTCACATTAATAGTCATAGAGTCGAGGTTATATCGCAGGTGTATTGGCATACATAAGTGTTCACAAAAACCAAGAGGTAAGGAAGGGAAAACCCATTTTCAAATAGGGAGGAAAACCCAAATGAATAACAAGAGGCAAAGTAAGCCCAACAATACTCCTTTTCTGAGAAAAAATCGCAAACAGTTACACATAGCAAAGGCACCCACGACCTTTCTTTTTTAAAATTCCAATAGTCTCAGAACAACCACCACATGAAACCAAAGTGTGCAACCAACCAATACACAGTCCAAAAACATCATGACATCTTGAGAAATACACAGACCATGAGAAACAAGAGCCAAAACTTGATTTAAGAGAAAAGCAAAGTTCATGGATGGAGAAGTAAGAAAAACCCTATACCTGTAAAACATTGCGTAAGGAGAAATGACCAGGTTGTATACCTCCTCCACGACCAAGAAAGGCAGAGAAATAACAAATAATAGAGCACAATGCAAATGACTAGGGTGGCAGGCTCAAGGTGAGTAAGAGTGACGTGCATTTACTACATGCCACTTCTCCCTTGGCATTCATTCATGGCTAGTACAAGACAAGTGCACTATACAACTCACATTCCATTAACATCCCCATTTATTAATGCAAACCCACTATTCCAAAGTTTGCATATGCTCCAATTTAAAAATGCATCAACCTTTGCCACCATCCCATTTAACATATGACTATTTTCTAGGAATACAACTAATATTGCCATCAAAACAATGTGCACCACAATTGTAGCAAGAGTTGGGGTCATCACCCATATACAATATAGTCCATATAAAATCAAAATCAAACTGGAGTGTTATTCCTTCACCCATTAAAGTAGCATATCAAATTTTGCGAGAGGTAATCAAGACCACACTCTTTCCTATTTTAACCATCTTGCCCATAATTTCTTATCATAATCATTTTAACCATGATTTGAAGTGAATAAGCTATAGAATTTGTGTCGCAACCAACACATTGGAAACAAAATATAAGTATCACTTCTCCATCATAGCTTCATAAGTCAAACAAGGGGTTCCACCTACTAGTATATTATTAATATAATTAAACAATAAAGCTTGGCAATCATTTGCAAGCATGGTATCCAACATTACGCTTTTAATCATCAACATGGGTCACATGGTTTAGTACATAAACCAAGGGTTGGGAGCTTAGACCTCGGCCCCTCTTCCCCCCAATATGAAACTTAAACCAATTCTAATAATATTTATAACATATAGAGTTAAGAACTACTAGTGTGGTGCTTTGGCAATGGAGGCTTTGTTAATACTTTGGGAGATTATGGAGGTTGTGGGTTCAACCCCTGTCGACTCCATAATTTTTCATAAACCATACTAATAAATGCTAATAGGAGGCCTCCCATTGGCTATCCCTTTCCAAGTGTGAACATATAATTTTTCCAATCATACGAATATAGGCAAATGGGAGGTTGCCACATGGTAGCCTCTCATTGGCTATCCCTTGCCTAGTGTCAACATATAATTTGTCCACGTAATCTGTACAGTCTTCCAACACATCTTCCTAATGATTGTATGATCAGTCCACATGGAATCTTGGGGTGTGGCCATGTCATTTACGTATGATTGTATGGTCATTACACATCCCCTATATGACCTATACAATCATGTGACACATGTCACCTTTGCAGTGGTGACACATGGCACCTTTGATTTTTTCCATTTGACTTAAAATTTGACCGCTCATAACTTTTTCATACATACTCCATTTGACTCTTCATTTGCACCATTGGAAATATAACAACAATCTCTACACAATCATATCCTCTTCTTGGTCATTTGACATGGTCAAAGTTTCAGCATTTATGGATCCCGTGGGACCTCTGTGGGCATTTTGAATCCTCCTAGACCTCTGTGATCATTTAGGATCCTCCTAGATCTCTGTGAGATTTCCTTAGATCGTCCTGGATCACTTATTGTCTTTCATATATCATAATTCATGTTTTATTGCATTTATTCTTGATCCTTTTCAAAAATATTTTTATTTACCCTTGATTTGTGTCAAAAGTGTTTCTATAATCCAATTATTTCTTATTTGTCTTAGTTGTCATTGATGTTAACCCTTGAAGAAAGTTTGGTAGAGAATTCCAGTAGCACAAAGGTTTGGGTAATGGACCCAATTTTTTTTAATGTATAATGGTATGAGTTTTAATATATTTGAAGGTAATACTATTTTGGATGGATAGTACATGTCATGCCATTTCCGGTGTGTGGAACGTCACATAACTCCTCACGGTTAGAGAGTTATGGCCATGTGAAGTTGGAGAACCCTCATGAGTCATCTAGAAGCCCCAAAAGGTCAAAGTAGTCAAAGTGGTTGCAAAGAAGAAATTATTTAAATAATAAAGTGAAGTGATGAGTGTACTATAAGTTAAATTGGATACAAAATAAACTATTTAAATAATAAAGTTAATGGAGAAATTGCTAAGTGGACAAGTTTTTAGAAGCGGGTTAGCCTTAAAATAAGGAAAGTGGGTTAAGATGGTGTTGAGCCTCTAAATTGACATCCCCACTACCCTATTAGCCTCCTCATTTATACCTTTTTGGCCTACCTAAGCTTGGATAAATGACAAAGAACACTACCATTAGCCATTGATGAGGTCATAAGGTAAAGTATAATTAAATTCATGCATTGTGTGGTTTATTGAGCTAGGAGACTAAATGTTTCATGTACTAATGTTTTAAATTTCCACGTGTAACCTTTGACCTCTAGATGAGTCCATCATTTTTGTGTTATCTCATCCATCCGATACTTATGCACTAGATTGTCACTGTCTGAATCCGGTACCAAGCACACCTTCCATTTAGAGCCAGTACCGAACTATTCATTGTCGCGATCCGGTACCAACGGTCGCAGACTATTCTAGTCCGGTACCAACCATTTGTGTACTGTTCGGATCTGGTACCATTTACCGAATCTCACCTGTCATGATCCATTACCAATACAGGAAGCAAAATGTACCAAGTTTAGCTCCATATCATGACCAAGATAATTGTTGGATGTTTGTTGAATCATCAAAGCTATAGCAAGGATATGTTAAGATAGTTTGTTTTTTCTTCATCCTCATACACTTCATGTCATGAGGATGAAGCTTAAAATATGTAACCAAATATGTAAATTTGGGAATTGACCAATCTGCTAAAGATTTCACCTCCTTGTGTTTCATGACTAAAACTGTTTAAATAGTCATGACAAGGATGGTGGAGGTAGTAGAGAATTAACATAACACAACATATGAAGCAACATTACATATTGCAGACCATATTCTGAGTTGAATTTTAATAGAAGGACGTCATTTATCTCCGTGTCTTGATCATTTGTGAATGAATGTGAGTTGAGTTGTTAGCATAGTTTGATTCTATGTTTTGAAGTTTGAGTAAGAGTAATGTGTGGATTGAAAGCAAGTTTATTGTAGAATCTAGTTGCCTAACCTGTTGAAGTGGCAAGGGCCCACCTCCCAACAAAGTTTATCATCCTTATAGATTAGTTTTAGTATTTGATTTCAATAGTATAGATGTTAGACTAGCTAAAGCTTTGATCCTTTCAGATGATAGCAGTATAGTTCATTTTAGAGTTTCGATTATATGATTGTTTAGAGATCTTTACTTACTCTGGTTTTCATATGTTCTCTCTGTTTTATGGATTTGGTTTTGTTTCATGGATATGAATGTTGGCAGCAGTAGTCAAACATATTTGAAGGAGAACTAGTGAAGTTCACAACAGCACATTGTGAACCACAACATACTCAGTATATTGACTATTGAACTACCCATGCTATGTCTTGATGATTGATGTGTGATTTCCCTTTCAGAAGTGTGATTGCATAGTTAAATTTCTATGTCAGATAACAGAGTTGATCTTTCAAAGAACTCCATCTCATACTTGCATGTGCCATAATGGAGTAGATAGCCTCTCTGTGAAAGACAACTAATGTGTGTTTCGGTTCGCTAGTTTGCTTTGTTTCCAGCATCCATAATTTAGAATAGTTCTATACTCATGACATTATAATTACCTTTCTTACTAGTGTCCTGTAACTCTGTTGATTACGAATCCCATATTGATAATTAATGAGTGCATTATACTAATCATATAAATAGCACAACAGATGATTAGAAGGTAATTTAAATAATAAAGTGAAGTGATGAGTGTACTATAAGTCAAACTGGATACAAAAGAAATTATTTAAATAATAAACTCAATGGAGAAATTACTAAGTGGACAAGTGGTTGGAAGTGGGTTATCCCTAAAATAAGGAATGTGGGTTAAGATGGTTAAAAGGTAACTCCTTGAGGAAGCTACATGAAAGTATAAATAAGAGGAAAGGCTCTTTCATTTCAATCACAATTGAGAATATTGAATGTCTACAAATCACTGAGGTAACCAAAGGATATCTAAGCTGAATTTTAGAGGTAAGGTGAAGTAAAGAAGGCCGAAATTCAAGGGACGATAAATTCTTTTGGTGATGCTTTCTAAGGTATGTTATTTACAGGTCATCTCACTATTTTTGCAATAATTTTTTTTCTAGATTGATTCAAACTGTGAAATTGGGAGGCTTTTGAGGAAACATATCCAAGTAGTTGTGATAAAAATTTCATATTGTGGCTCATTGCATTTTTGGAGTTACACTCTATGGAAAATAGGGTTTTTGGTTAATCCTGAAACTAGTCTAAAACAAGTGTTCCGGGTAAAAATGCCATAACTTCTTCATAACATATCCAAATTCAGTAATAAAAAATGTATTGGTTAGAGTACAGACTCTAGTATTCTTTGTACCATTTTCAGATCCATACAAAAAACATTCTGTGTGTGGAACGCTCTACAAGTTCGCTCTCTAGAATAAACCAGAATTCAACAAGGTATGTCATTTTTTGCTATAACTCGTTTTCTGAGAGGTTCCAAGTAGTGAAATATGGAGGAATTGCATAAAAGACACTTAAGAACATTGTGTACCACTTTTAGTTATTTATTCATCACAAGTATAGAGTTATGATTATTTCAAGTTAGGGTTGTTGACTAATCCAAAACTAGTCATGTGAGACTAAAGTAAAGTTTGATGAAAATGCTAGTCTCTTGTTGTTAAAGTTAATGAAGTTTTGTAGGTATGTGATCATATACACCAAGTCTATTACAGAGTTATAAATCATATTTGGATGATGAAATTGATGAGGGATTTTGGTTGAGGTACATGGTTGAGACAGGTAGTCGATGAGTTGGCACATACATGAGGTGTATAGTTGATGATGTTGGTACATCTTGATGATTCATAATTGATCAGTAATAATTGATGAGTAGTTGATATATGATTGGTACATACTTGGTACATGGTTGGAGACACTTTTTAGTAGTATTGTTGACACATGGTTTATGGATGATGTAGAATACTTGTATTTTTATATTATTAGAAGCACATATTGGTCGTGGTGATGATTATGAGTTGTTGTGTTATGCTTTGTTGATGCACATCTTTGAGAGTTGTTTTGGTGATTGATATTGGTGAGTAGATCTGATTTCGTTGATAATATTGATGAGACAAGTTGTTGTGATAAGTTGTTTGGACATGTTGTTGTCACAGGTTATTTGTATAGGTTTGGTGCATGGTTGATTCACTTGTTCATGGTACAGGTTGAGGTACATGTTGATGCATGGTTGATGCATGGTTCAGGTTATTGGTACATTTGTTTTAGTGCAATTTGATTGGTACAAGTTTACAACAGTATATCTCACAGTGATAGTGTGGCAGTGGTTCCATAATTCTACTTATATGTTAGGGAGGTTGGACAAGGCAAGGACATGTGGTTGTAGCCACCTTTTGGTTGTAGCCGAAGAACATATAGGGTTGTAGCCTCCTTTTGGTTGCATCCATAGAATAGGGGAGTTGGAGCTTCCCTCGGGTTGTAGCCTGAGAAACTAGGGGGTCAAAGCCTTCTTCCAGTTGAAGCTGGAAAAAAAAGGAAGTCGGTGCTTCCAATGAATGTAATTCTTAAATACATATAAGAAAAAACATTTTTGTGGTTTTCTCCCACTTTGGGTTTCCACGTAAAAACATTAGTGTATTGTGTATGTGTATGATTATTCATTTGTTCATTGTTTATTTACTCATAAACTATTGGATGATAATGCTACATTGATTTAACACTTTAATTTTATGGTTAAAAATGATCAAATTTCTCTATTATTGATTCACCCCCTCTCTCTCTTAGTAATCCAACAATTGGTATTAGAGAAGGATCCTTTAGGAAACAGTTTAACCATTGGAAGGAGATTATGGATTATTCTGAGAATGGAGTAACATTGTTTAATGGTCAGAATGGTTTAAAGTATGAGTTATGGAGTGGAAGGATGGAAGTATTTTTACAGTCATAGGGGAATTATATTTGGCTATTAGGCATTATAGGATATGATAGTTCAAAAAGGGAAAATACTGCAACCAAGAAGGAATTGAAGAAGAATAAAAAAATAGCGATGGATTTCATCTGGGAAGGATTACCTAATCCGGTAAGAGAAAAGGTTGGTAAATGTTCATCATCCAAATAAATTTTGGGTAATTTACATGACATATATTCTTCACCCATTGCAGATTCAGAAAATGCCAAAGAAGATGTAGATACAGATCAAGAAGAATCATGTTCACCATTTCAAATAGATTCAAAATATGAAGAGTACATAATCACTAGAGGTATGTTGTTTTTCTTTAATTGTGAAAAACACAGACATCTTGAAATAGAATGCCACAAAGGAAATGAGACAGAAAAAATAATTTAAAAGGAAGACAATTTATGAAGTAGAATTGATTTATGGTTTAGATAAACTAACAGAAGAAAAAAACTCAAGAAAGAAATAATTGATGAAACAAAAGGAAAGTGTTCACATTTTTTAAGAATCCATATAGGTCATCGAGAGCTTAAGAACTCGGCTAGAAGAAGTTGAAAAGATCTAAGAAAATCTTGAATATCAAAAGCAGTATTTGGAAGCCAACATAACAACATCGAAGGAAGAAGCAGAAATGAGAGAGAAGATATTGAAAGATCATCTTAAGGAAAGAAACAACGATCTAAACCATCTTCAGGCAGAGTTTGGTCAAGAAGAGAAAGGACTTGAAGAAGAAATAATCACATTAAAAATTCATCTTGAAGAAGCAAAAAGAACAAAAGAAGTCATTAAGTCTCAGATAATGAAGAAAGAAGAAGAGGTTGAGAAGCTTGAACAAGAAGTTTTCACATTTGGAAATAAAATAGTCAATCTCAACAAGAATGTTGAAGAGATAAAAACATCCACATCAGTTATAGAGAATGAACAAAAGCACTCTAGGTTGCTAGAAAAGAAGAATGAAGAAAATAGAAAGAGTTATGCAGAATTACTCAAAGTAAGGAATCATGGTCAACCATAATCTAAGAAAACTATTGAAGATACATCTTCAATAAGACCATCCATGTTCAATCCGAAAAGAAGCTTCAATCATGAGCATGATTAGTCAAGGCATAAATCTAGAAGGACTACACCACAAATAATATCATTCTCTCCCAAGTGTGCAAATTTCTTGTATGGTCATTGTTTTTATTGTGTACTAATTTTGGACATAAGGTTTCATATTGCAGGGATTTTAAAAGAAATGTTCAAGCAAGAAGTTCATATGTGGCCCCACGTAACATTGAATGTTACAAATGTCATAACTATGGACACATAGCTAGTGATTGTAGAAGCATGATCGATACTTCCATGAAAGAGAACATTGATATCAGATATAAAAAATTATGGATAAGAAAACATGAAGAACATGTGAACAAAGACCAGGTCCTAAAGATCGCAAGACTGACAATAAAACGAGATGAAGAAAATTCTACAGAGAAAGACGTCAGATACAAAAAATTTTGGAAAATAACTGAAAGAAAAGAAGGACACGTAAATAAGAAACAGGTTCAAGAGATTGTACTTTTAGGCACTGTAGTGAAATATGAATCCACAGACAGAAAGAAAGAATTCAGAGCTCAGAGAGATGATGAATCTACTAATGAATATGATGATGAATACACTTCAGAGAAGGAATTTTTCTGAGCCATCCGACTTAGAGACTACCAGATAATATGAATAATAGATAGTGAGATTCTATGCGATAGCTAAGATAGACCAGGAACCATCCTTCGAGCAGCTTGCAGAATTTGAGTACACAGATTAAGTGCATTCAATTAGAAGAAGTACAATATGATAGATTAATCAGATGTAGTAGTACTTCATGATAGTATAGTGACATATGAGTCAAAATTATGGGCACTTGTGTAGCAGAGTCTTGAACAATATGGACAGATATGAACATGAAATCATCTTTTCTGAACAAGGAACTTGAAGAAGAAGTCTACATTGAACAATTGGTTCCTAGAGTATGGTACTCTAGACTGGATAAATATCTACAACATGTAGGTTTTAGAAAAGGAAGTGCAGACAACAACCTCTACATCAAGGTAACTCAAGATAGTATTTTATTAATTGAAGTTTATGTTGATGATATTATGTTTGGAAGTAATGATGACAGGTTAAGCCAGAAATTTGCAAAGGATATGTAGAATGAATTTGAAATGTCATTACTCGGAGAACTATATTTATTTCTGGGTCTTCAGATATGTCAAAGCAACCAAGGAATTTTTATTTCTCAAGCAAAGTGTATCAAAGAAATGCTAAATAGGTTCAGAATGGAAGATTGCAAACCAGTTACCACTCATATGAAAACTAATTGCAAGTTGAGCAAAGATCATAATTCAAAGTCTACAGACCAGAGGAAATACAAGTCAATGGTTGGTAGATTACTATATGTGATAACATCCAGACCAGATGTAGTGCGGGCAGTTGGACAAGTAGCATGATTTCAAGCAACACCAAAGGAATCAGATATATTAGCAGTGAAGAGGATTTTCAGATATCTCAAAGGAACAAAATATTTTGGATTCTGGTATCCAAAAGGAAAGGAGATATCAATTATTTCCTACACAGATGCAGGTTGGGTAGGTTGCATTGATGACCGATGAAGCACTAGTGGAGCAACATTCTACTTGGGTGAGTGTTTAGTATCTTAGATAAGAAAGAAACAATCATTAGTATCTTTATCTACAGCTAAAGAAACATATATTGTAGAAGCAGGATGTTGTACTTAGGTTCTATGGATGAAACAAACTTTGACAGATATACAGGTTGAGTATGATGATACCATTCTAATATATTGTGATAATACAAGCGCCATCAGTATCTCAAAGAACTCAGTGATGCACTCCAAGACGAAGCACATTCCAATAAAGTATCAATTTCTACGAGAATAGTTTAACATCAGAGTTGAAAGTGTGGGCACAAAAGAACAAGTGGAAGACATCTTTACAAAACCACTAAAAAGGGAAGCCTTTGAGTATTTTTACCAAAGACTCAGAGTAATTTCTACTCCAAAATGGATTCTTTTGAATGTTTTTTTTATATGTCTTAGATTTACATGAGGAAGCACCATAAAGAGGACAGTTCAGGTTGGGAGATTAGTTTTAGGAAGATTTCAGTAAGAGGAGTATCCCCAAGGATATTTTAGTTAGGGACAGAAGCTCCAGATGGAAATATACCTTTGTCATTAATGACAAAGGAGGGGATTTTATCAGATGCAAAGGTAAATTCTTGGAGAAAGAGAATAGAGGCATGGTTCCAAGGGGATCAATGGTCACCAGGGGAGCATGAGTGATATGACTCTAGTATTTCATCAGAGTATTTCCATCAATTCCAAAGGGGGAGATTGTTAATTATTTGGGTTGGTTGTCATTGATTTTAACCCTTGAAGAAAGTCTGGTAGCACAAAGGTTTGGGTAATGGAACCCAGTTTGTTTGATGTATAATGGTATGTGTTTTAATATATTTGAAGGT
Source organism: Picea engelmannii (assembly GCA_009831015.1). NCBI lineage: Eukaryota > Viridiplantae > Streptophyta > Pinopsida > Pinales > Pinaceae > Picea > Picea engelmannii. The sequence goes on from ML778445.1 coordinate 257,984, forward strand.
AAGACTATTCTGTATGGATAGTACATGTCATGTCATTTTTGGTGGTATGTGGAACATCACATAACTCCTCACGGTTAGAGAGTTATGGCCATGTGAAGTTGGAGAACTCTCATGAGTCATCTAGAAGCCCCAAAAGGTCAAAGTAGTTAAAGTGGTTGCAAAGAAATTATTTAAATAATAAAATGAAGTGATGAGTTTACTATAAGTCAAAGTGGATACAAAATAAATTATTTAAGTAATACAGTTAATGGAGAAATCACTAAGTGGACAAGTGGTTAGAGTGGGTTAGCCCTAAAATAAGGAAAGTGGGTTAAGATGGTTAGAAGGTAATTTAAATAATAAAGTGAAGTGATGAGTGTACTATAAGTCAAAGTGGATAAAAAATAAATTATTTAAATAATATATTTAATAGATAAATTACTAAGTGGACAAGTGGTTAGAAGTGGGTTAGCCATACAATAAGGAAAGTGGGTTAATATGGTTAAAAGCTAACCCCTCGAGGAAGCTACATGAAAGTATAAATAAGAGGCAAGGCTCTCTCATTTCAAGCACACTTGAGCATATTGAATATCTAAAAGTGACTGAGGTAACCAAAGGATATATGAGCCTAATTTCAGATGGAAGGTGAAGTAAAGAAGGATGAAATTCAAGGGAGTATAAATTATTTTGGTGATGCTTTCTAAGGTATGTTATTTTCAGGTCATCTCACCATTTTTTTCAATAAATATTTTTCTAGAATGATTCAAACCATGAAATTGGGAGGTCGTTGAGGAAACATATCCAGGTAGATTTGATAAAAAATTCATCTTGTGGGTCATTGTATTTTTGGAGTTACACTCCGTGGAAAATAGGGTTTGTGGCTAGTCTCGAAACTAGTCTAAAATAGGTGTTTGGGGTAAAAATGTCATAACTTATTCATAACAGATCCAAATTAAGTAAGACAAAATGTATTGGTTAGATTATAGTCTTTAGTATTATGTGTACCATTTTTATATCCATACAACAAATATTCTATGCAGGGAATGCTCTACAAGTTCGCTCTCTAGAATAAGCCATAATTCAACAAGGTATGTCATTTTTGTTATAACTCATTTTCATAGAGGTTCCCACTGGTGAAATATGGAGGAATTGAACAAAAGACTTTGAATGACATTGTGTACCATTTTTATATCTTTATTCATTACAGGTACATAGTTATTATTATTTCAATTTAGGGTTGTTGACTAATCCAAAACTAGTCATGTGAGACTAAAGTAAAGTTTGATGAAAATGATAGTCTCTTGTTGTTAAAGTTAAGGAAGGTTTGTAGTTATGTGATCATATACACTAGGTCTATTACAGAGTTACAAATCATATTTGGATGATGAAATTGTTGAGGGCTTTTGGTTGAGGTACATGTTGGGTACATAGTTGAGACAAGTAATTGATGAGTTGGCACATACATGAGGTGTATAGTTGATGAAGTTGGTACATCTTGATGAGTAGTTGATATATGATTGGTACATACTTGGTACATGGTTGGAGGCTCTTGTTAGTAGTATTGTTGACACATGGTTTACGGATGATGTAGCATACTTGTATTGGTATATTATTAGAAGCACATATTGATATTGGTGATGATTAAGAGTTGTTGTGTTATGCTTGGTTGATGCACATATTTGAGAGTTGTATTGGTGATTGATCTTGGTGAGTAGATCCAATTTGGTTGATAAGATTGATGAGACATGTTGTAGTGATAGGTTGTTTGGACAAGTTGTTGTGACATGTTATTTGTACAGGTTTGGTGCATGGTTGATGCACGTGTTCATGGTATAGGTTGAGGTACATTTTGATGCATGGTTCAGGTTATTGGTAGAATTTGTTTGGTGTAATTTGATTGGTATAGGTTTATAGAAGTATACCTCACAGTGATAGTGTGACAGTGGTTCCATCATTCTATTTATACATCAGAGCAGTTGGACGGGGCAAATAAAGGTGGTTGTAGCCACCTTTCAGTTGTAGCTGAAGAACATAAGGGGTTGTAGCCTCCTTCTGGTTGTAGTCAGAGAATAAGGGAGCTGGAGCTTCCCTCAGGTTGTAGCCTGACAAAATAGGGGGTTTGAGCCTCCTTCGAGTTGCAACGAGAAAACAAAGGAAGTTGGAGCTTCCAATGAATGTAATTCTTAAAGACATATAAGAAAAATCATTATCTGGTTTTCTCCCACTTTGGGTTTCCATGTAAAAACAATGGTGTACTGTGTATGTGTATGATTGCTCATTTTTCATTGTTTATTTACTCATAAAATATTGTATGATAATGCTACATTGATTTAACACTTGCATTTTATGGTTAAAAAGAATTAAATTTATCTATTATTGATTCACCGCCCCTCTCAATAATCCAACACCAATAGTAATAAATACTATCAAAACCATATTTAAGTAAAATTGGTTGATATAGGTCGATTGACGCCATTTTATATAGTTTATAACCTATGTCACATGACACGTCCAACCCCCCTCGTGTCGTGTATCCTACGTGTCGGACAAGAAATGATAGGACACATGTTTAGAATGTGTCATGTTCAGAGGGCGCGCATGTCTTGAAAATAATACACGTGTCCTACTTAGAAAAGGACTTGGGATCATATTTAATCATGCAAGTTGTAGCTGTGAGGTGTTTTAGTGTGTAACTAAGGGTTATTTTTCCTTACTAATTCTATTTAAAGAGGACCCCACCCCCTCCATTTCACCCACCCTATTAATTAATGGTAATATTAAATTCTTAAAGTAAAAGTTACATTCTCCTTTATTTTTCATTTTCATCCTTTTACTTAAATTTTTAACATTACCATTAATTTTTTTAGAGTGGTTTGAAACTCATTGGACTTCATATTGGGAAAGTAGAATTTTAGGTCCCATTCAAAATTCAGCAGAGTTAATCATTTTCAAGATTTCAAGATTGGCAGGATTGCAATGTTTCCACTGGATTATATCATGCATGACGGTACGGAACTAGAATTTAATCAAAGGAACCAAGCCCTTTATGTATGTCGATGTTGGTGGCATTGATTATTCAACTCTTTTGTCACAACCTCGGTAAAAATGTGCCCTTCACTCAAGTATAAACTCTTTCGTTGAACTCTTCTCTTTGTCATCGTGTCAAGTGACTTA